>JAGXJF010004129.1:0-41435 GCA_019208055.1 Stipa capillata
TTTCCGGGTCCGTGACAGCTTGGTATCAGAGCCGAGCTGACCGTAGGAAACCAATTGCAGGTGGTCGTTAGTTAGGAGCTTCCGCTGCGCCACTGCCATTTGGCCAGCAAAACTATTTAAAAATGTTAAACCCTATGTTTAAAATTAATAAGTAGATTGCTTTTTATTCCTTAACCTCATCGCTCTTAGTTCTGAATGTTCTCCTCTATTGCATTTGTTTTTCCTTGTGTGGTTAACCCTATCCTCTCTAACCCTAAAATTGTGTAGAATGGTGGATTTTCACAAATTTCGGTGGATTATTAGAAAGTAGATCATCTTTGGTCAAAGCAAAATTGGAATGGATGGAATTGAGTAAGATTTCACAAATAAAAATAGGAATCTGAATGTCTATGTGAGCCCTTGATGCTATGATCGCAGATGGAAGATCGTATGTTGCCTTGGCTAGTAATCAAGATACTAAGGTTTGTTTAAGGAGATTAATTACAGTGATTAAACTATAGATCTCTAGAAATCTCAAGAAATATAAAGTTTATTGGATTCTTCTTAGGAAAATGACTCTATTGTCGGTGGATGATGTTTTCGAGATCAGAGTCATGCTGAAAACAAAAATTTGAGAAAGGAGTAGATGATTAATAAGTTTATTTGGATTACAGGGCTATGTAAATCTTGGATTTTGATTGGATTATAGGGAATTGTTGGACTAATTCCTAGGTCAAAAGCCATAGTATTAGCAAATACCTTTTAGAAATTGGAGTAAGATCAGAGAAAGTATATGAATTTCGGTGGGTTAACCTAAATGAGTTGGATTAATAGGATATGCATGGAGTGCGAAGAATTAATTGATTTAGCAAAATAATTAATTATTCCTAGTAGATAATTTCCTTGACATTGATTCTAAATGAAAAAGTGATAGACAAAAATAGAGATTGATTACCAGACCAATTGATTATGATTATGACTTAGCATCAAAGACGAATGGATTTTTGGCGGTTCATGATATAAGCATTATCGGAGGATCTAATGTATTCATAGGTCTCTAGTGATAAGGACCTTAGGTTGCTGTTGGTGCCAATAATTATAATAGATCCGAAGATTGGTTTAGTCATTGGATATTGGTGAAATTAGAAGTATTGCCGTTGGGCTTGGATAATTATGAGTTGGCAGGTGATACGATAGAAGACGTATAGATGGCAACACTACTATTGGATTTGGAAAGAATCAGGAGTAATAGATGAAGGGACTCAGATAAATTGTTGGGTCGGTGGAATATGTGTCACGGACCCAGAATCCGCATATGATTAAGGAAACGCGAAGTCGCCAAGGACCGAAGGACCCGCTAGCCCGGTGGCACGGTACCTGCGCCGTACGCACCAAGGTGAAGCGGTCCGACACCCGCCACGTGCGAGCCGGTCGGAAGCGACCAATCTTTCCCAAACCACATGTAGATTCCAGATACCAGTGAAGAAGTAAGATCACGTGATAAACCTGCGCTCCGCGACAGTCGTAGGAGGACTAGAGCCCGGGATATACATCCCCTCAACCTAACCTAGCCCCGAGGTACGACTCTGGGAGAATCCAGCTCTGCTCTGCCGTCAGCGCGAGGCGTGACGGTCGTAGGAGACTTAGCGAGTACGGGACGAGTCCCCTGGATTGACTCACTAAAGCTACATCGGACTAGTGGTTCGCTCACCTCTGCCATCACGAAACGCAACCCTAGCACGCAACCATACCTCTGCACAGTTATCCACATACTTCATCACATACACGCATAGTACATGGACAACCGCAAGAAACCACTCGGATATCACAGCACAAACTCTACATTACGATATTAAGCTAATAGTCCACGTCGGACTTTAATATTACATCAGCCGGCCATAACCGAAACATATCCGAGTACGGAGAAGTTAAACGACAGCGGAATAACAGTAATGAGACCCACAGCGGTGCGATGATCGCTGACCAAAATCCACAGAAACCCCTGAGCCGATAGCCAACCAAGGAATAGAAACCATGCACTAGACATCATCGAAGAACTCTTTGACCTCTGGCTCACCTGCAATGATCTAGGAGAGTCCTAGGTGAGTACAAAGTACTCGCAAGTCTTATTCGTGCTTGATTAGATGTCCTAAGCATACTAGTATAAACATAATCAAACATGATGCACATACGATTAACAAAATCTAGGCAATACCAGTACTCCACCAACGTCACAAGGAATAACATGAGATCACCAACAACTCAGATTTTCACATATCTCAAAATAGGGGGCGTGATGGTAACCACTAGTCCACATGTGCTAAAAATACAAACTCAGTGCTCACTTGCCACCTCCCAGTTACGTGGGACAATATTCACATCAGCTCCCAGTTACGTGGGGCAATATTCTTTCACATCGGCTCCCAGTTACGTGGGGCCATATTCTTTCACATAAGCTCCCAGTTACGTGGGGCAATAATCTCATCTCAATATCTCCACATTGACAGGGTACCATCACCACCACACCTCAATTTAATCTCTCGGACCGTTACCGCAGACGATCACCCTGAGTGCAGCGAGTGCCTTATCCCTTGTAGGTAGCTAGCCTCCCAAGGGTCTTAGTCTTACCTCAACTACACCCCAGCATCGCTGCCGCTAACGTCCACGCGTGACAAGGGCAGTAATCACGATGGAGTCACCTCAGGGTTGGTATCGCGACAACTTCTTCCCCCGGTCGCAACATGCCACTCCAATGATACCAACTTTATCCATCTGACACTTTCCCTTCGGCTCTCACATCTCACTTCAATATGTTCAAGTAATTAGTTCATCGATTTAAACTCAACCATGACCAGACCTAATTCACCGCATACCCTAGTCATGCTAGTTTAATCGATTCCAACCACAAGTGCTAAGTAACAATCCATACATCACATATACATAAGTAAAAACAAGTACTGAACAAATAGAAGGTGCAACAAGCTCTGCTTGCCTTCGTAGAACTGTTCTTGATCCTGCGCGGAGTCGTGAGCTTGGGGGTCTCCTTCTTCGAGTTCTAGTGCAAGATAATCAAATATCGAAATAAGCGATTAATGAACACATCCAGCATGTATGCATGAGGTTAATGCAGATAATGGGTTTATAACCTATGTACTGATGTTAAGAATCTAGGTTATCGAAAATGTCTTATATCGAACTTATGAGTGTTAAGGGGTTGGTGCAACCTACATGCAGGTTCAAGGTCGCTACATTGGGAATTAGGGTTTTAAAGCGATTACTCATGTGGGGGTGGTATGGACTCTCATTTCTATAACTTAGGAGTGCTCTGAACTACTTGACCAACGTCCTTGGAATCAATTGATTTGGAGTTATGAGCAAGGAGTTACGAAGCATCGATTTAGGGTTTAACGGGGTTCGACAATAAAGGGGCTAGCACCTAACATCATATCATGCATGTAACTCTACTGCAATTTTAAGGGTTCCATGTCGTAGAAATTCCCACAAGCTTTCCAAAACTATAAGGTTCGTCGAAAACGGAGCTAGGGTCGTAATCCTAGGGTTTATCGACCCTCGACAACTACTAAACTTCTACCCTAGTTACCAGTGGATGCATGTACTCAAATTCAAGCTTTGATTCAGCCATTGTGTAGAGCTTTTCCTGAGGTTTCCAAATATATAAAAATTTTCAAATTTGGCCGAGTGGTTTAAAAGTTATGGGCATTTGAAATTCTATTCAAAATCTGCCCCTAATTAACCCTAACCCTAATTGCTAAGTCTACCCGAACCCTACCCCGATTACTCTGGAATCCTTAAGCGCACCGAGAAACAACCCGCAGATCCTACCCACTAACCCACGTCAGCAGGCAACGGGGCCCATCTGTCATCCGGTCATCTACTCGGGATCCAATCAGAATGCGCCACGCGGCCTTTCCCTCTCTCTCTCTCGCACTCTCTCTTCTCTCTCTCTGGACTGACCGGAGCCGAGCTCCAGGCGGCGGCGCCTCGCCGGAGGGCTCACCGGAGTTGGCTCCCGAGGTCCGTTGGGCTCGGAAACAGGACAGGGAGGACCGGTGGCTCACCGCGAGTTCGGTTTCGTGCTCGGTGAGGGAGGAGGAGACCGGGAAGGGGGTCGGCGACGAGGACCGGCGGCGAGGGCTTTGGGTCGTCGGCGTCGGGGGTGTTCCGGGCTTGGACCTGTGAGAGAAAACATCGGATAGGGTTAAGGGGGTTGAGAGGGAGCTAGGGGTGAAGAAGATGGAGGAGGAGATGGACCAGTGCGTGTTCTGAGGCTCGCCGGAGTTCTGACCGGACCCGAAGACGAAGGCGGCGGTTAGGGCGATTCCAGCACGGATTCGAGCTGCAAAGGAGTTAGATGGGTGAGGGAGAGTAGGTGGAAGCTCGAGGACGGAACAAAGGGGGCTGAAGCTCACCGAGGTGCTCGGGATTGCTCGTCGGAGCACGGCACCGGAGCTCGGGAAGACGGGCGAAGCAACCGGAGCTCGGGGGCGAGTAGATCTAGGGTTAGGGCTTCGGAAATGGGGGGAGAGCGTGGGGGAGGAGAGCGCTGTCGGAACCGGCCCCCTAAATAGGGCGGCGAGCTTCGGACCGCCGGTCGGACACCGCCCACGCCGGCGAGTGCTCGGGCGAGACGTGGAGGGGGAGATCCTGACGAGCGGCCCGGGGCGCAGCAGTGAGAGGAGGGGGAGGCTGACAGGCGGGGTCGGCCTGTCAGCGGGAGGGGAGAGGCGCGGCGCGCGCGCTGGGAGGTGGGCCGGCCAGATGGGCCGGCCGAGCGGGCTGCGGTCTGTTAGGTTTAGATTTTATTCTTTTTTCTTTTTCTTTTATTCCTGCTCACCCCTCTTATCATTTTATGTATAAAACTTTGTCCAATTGTGTTGAAATTTTTACCAGTCCTTCCTAATAATATTCTTGAGCTATTGTAAAATTTTGGGTCGATTTGGGGTCCATTTAAATGAGGGTCCAGTTCAAATTGGGGTTTGACCTAATTCCAAGGTTTGAACTGCGACTAGGGTTTAAACTTCTTCAAAATTTCTAAGATTTCTCCTGAGGCAAATGTTTATCATTTCATGTTTATTCCCAAGGTTTGAGGCATTTTCATCCACTCTAGCTTGTCTAGTTACTAACCCTAGTTTCTCGGACTTTAGGGTTTGCTCTCGACAAACCAAGGCAAGCTATGATTTCATGTGGGTTTTGAACAATCTTGGGAGGTGAATGTTGGGAAAGTTGGAAGGGGAATTCATGGGCAAGGTTCACTGGACCCACCCCCCCCTTGCTAGGGTTTTTATCAACGTTCGACACATCAAATAAATTGATTGGTGTTAATTTCCACAAATTGAGTTTTCAAGGATGAGATATGCACGTATTCTATAATGTCAATACATTGATTGGTGTTTGCAACAATTACCCACCGAGGATGAAATATTAACATATTCTATAAAATTAAATTGATATACAACTAAGTTTAAACAAGGTGTGGTGTTGATGATGCCATGTATGCATGAATGCCGATCAAAACCCTAACCGTTCAAATTGGGTGTTACAATATGATTAATAATGAACATTTTGAATACTAGTGGATGAGACAAAAATGAAGTCTATAGATGGAGGATTAATAGAAAATGATTATGGGCAAAGATAAATGTTGGATTACCATTAAGATAATACTTATAGGTTAGGTAGATGATCTTTAGAATTCGATTTCCCTATAGGAAATTGCTAAGGTAGTGATCTGTCTTTGGAAAGATGTCTTGGTGAAATAGTTGAATTCTACATGCTAAAGGATTGATTTAAGTACCATGGCATTTCTCCCTACGACTACGAGCATATCCCTCTTAATCCAATCTTGCGTTCTAAGGCATTTTGATAGCTTGACTATCATACCCGAGTCAAGTGAGTGATAATCAATAGTTCCCTCCTTCCATACTTAGGTAGTATCCCAAATAAACAACAGTTCTTTCGTCCATTTCAGTGTAAGTGAACGGTAAGATCAGCCCACCAATTGTTCAGATTCTAACTCCTTTCTGTTCTTGGACGTGGTTATCCACCTTCCCCCTCCCAAGAAACTTTCTTACGGACACTCTTTAGTTGCCCATAAATTCATCTAAAGAAGTTGGTAAGTCCTCACCTCTCGTGGTTATGTTGGAGGATCAACTCTTCCAAGCTTAAGCTAACCTCCTGAATCTCTGACGACTCAACCGTTGGTCTTATTCCCCCTGACTTAAATCAGAAGAATACCTATTACCATACTCCTCAACCAAAATTTGCGCTCCATAAGAAGTTGCACCTCTGATCCCAAGAGATTCTTCTGCCTTCTTTCAAGTGGGCCAATTCTTTTCTTTATCTCTTTGTGGGAAAATGGTATATGGTCCAAGACTGCTTGTCTCCCATATCTCGGTCTGCTTTTACTTCCTTGGCTGAATGAGGATGAATCTAAGCTTTGGGTCAGCCCTTTCCCTTCCCCCTCCTTAGCGGGATTGAAGGAAGTTCAAGACCAATCTCATACTATCTTGCTTTACCTCAAGGATGTGAATCTGTACAGGATAAATTATTCAGAATTGATGCCATGCATTCGGTATTCTCGAACGTTTTTGTGCCCATGTTAGCACGTCAATAGGGAGCCTGATCACCTCCTCGTTGATGGCGCTAAGTGCGGTACGGAACTGTTCTTCAGTCCCGACAATTTTGAACTATCATCTGTACAGCGTGATACATCCAAACCATTTTCATCCAATAAACCTTGCTAGCAAGATTGAACGAAACCTCCGACCAATCTTAAAGATGTTCCATTCCACCTTAACCAGTTAAGTTTCTAAAGTGTTGGATGATCTGGAATTGCCCTCGTATCATGACCATACATTTCTGTTACTTCGGAATCCTATTTCCGCCCTCTCCTCAATTCTACACTTGAGCTAAGATCATTCGCTCATACCAGTTCCTCTCACTCAAACCAACAATCTTGAATTCTGAGTTGCAAGGCCATCGATCCTTGCAGCACCTCTTAGTTGCCACTGCTCGTTCCACCTCTGCCTCTCCTTTCAACCAAGTGTAGAGCCTATTAAAGCTAAAACACGGTAGAAGCCATTTCCAAGAATGATACTCCGATCTGGGTTTCTCTTTCCGGAACTAGTGTAAAAGTCGATAAGTCATTTTACTTTCTCACTATCGACAGCTTGGCATCACGTCAACGTCTTGCTGCAAGTTGAACACCTTTCCTCCTCTTCTTTACCGTAGGAATCTCGGGACGAGATTCTTTTAAGGGGGGTAGGTTTTGTAGTGACCCTAAACCTTAAATCACGAGGTCAGTAAAGATCGCCGTGACTAATTCGGAGTTCTTCTTTTACATGCATGCATATAGACAGTTCCCATGATGACTTAGATTAAAAACTCCAATATGTACCGATTAACAATTTAAAATATGACGTGGAAGTCACCTTGAGCAAAACTCTGAACCCAATTTAAAAATCTTGAAATCTTTATGAAGTAACCCTAGATTGAATTGCCAATTTGGACTATAGTGCAGATGCGCTGACATAACAGTCAACCATCCATTTTTCACCCCGATAAAACCCTGGGAAATCACATATGCGATAAACAAGTTCCACACAATTTCAATTGATATTGGGTTCAAACTTTATCCTTAAATCCATTTCTAAAACAGCAAGGAAATCAAAACAAAATAAAAAGTATTTTTCTGGCCGTGGGACCCTCTCAGCAGATTTTCTTTTCCTCACCCGCGTTGCAGCTCTTCTTTTCCACCTGGCGCGCATGCCCACTGCAGTCTCTCCTTTTTCTCCCTGCTGCAGCTCTCTTTTTCTTCCCATTTCCCTCACCCGCGCGCCACTCCCCACTGGCATCTTCTCTCTCTCTTCTTTGCTCCACGCACAGCACACCTACAGCAGTAAGCCATTTCCCCAAGTTCTTGCTCCACTGAGTTCCCCAAAGTACCTTCTTCTCCCCTCCAATCTCCCACCCAAAACCAAGAATCTAGCCATGCATGCTATGCCACGGGATTCCCCATCTCCTAATCTTTCAATCCATCCAAGAATTTCTTACATGCATGAGCATTTGAATATTTTGCCCCATCTTCTTCTTCCCCCAAATTTCTCCACTGCCGAGCTCTCCAAGAAATGCCGCTCGCCGGCCACCCAACCTCCTCAGCTCCTCTCCAGCGCACCTCCCGATTGAGCAGATCACCGCGCCGCCGCCTGGATCACTTCCCCTCCACGCGCCGGTCCCCGGTGCCGCTCCCCCTCCGACCTCCAAGCGCCGCCGCCCCTCAACCACCTCCTGTCGCTCCCACCGCCCTCAGGTGCTCCCTGCTGCGGCAGCAAGCCACCGGCTGTGGCCGCCGCCGCCATACTCCCGCCCCTGCCGGCGACCTCCCATTACCGCCCGGGCTCCGCCTCCTTCAAGCCCCGGGCCGCGCCCCTCCTCTCCCCCCCGTGCGCTACCGACGCACCTCCACCGCCCAGGCCCGCCGCCGGCCTCCCAATGCTCCGGCTCCCCTCCTCTGCACTCCGGCCCGAGGGGCCTCGCCGTGGCCGTCGCCGGGTTGTCCCGCAGCCGAGGCCGACGGGCCCAAATCGCTGCTCCGGAGCTCGCCGTGCAACGCCCCTGCCATGGCCTTGGGCCCCATCGCCGCCGCCGACGGGTCCAAGCCCGAGCTTGCCCTGGGTCGGCCACCTCTCCTCCGAGCACCCCTCCGGCTGCTCCAGATGCCTGGTTCCCGAAGCTCCGCCGTAGTCCTCCACCAACACGCCGCCGCCCAGATGTGCTGCCTCCTCTTCGGTCGCTGGTGCTCCACCAAGCCCCCCCCCAAACCCACCATCCTCCCGAGCGTCACTCCTCGCGCACCAGCGCAAGCTTGAGCCTCCGGTGACCTTTCTCAGCACTTGGGCCGTGGAGATCCTCCCCAAGCCAAGCTGCTAGCTCAAGCTCTTTGTCGCATGGGGTGAGCTCTTCTCGGTTCTTCTCTCTTGCGCTGCTAATCCTTGTGGATAGTTGATGACTAAAGTACATGCTATATACCTCATCAGTTCAATTGATTTTCCCTTTTGCTGTATGGCTAATTGGTACAACTGGTGTTTAGTTAGCATCGCTGATAAACTAATGCTTGCATGTTGTTGTAGAAACATAGTTAGTAAAGATGATCTTTAGCCCTTAGGGAGGTTCAGATGTATTAAAGCGATGAAATCAGGGCATGATTAGTATACTGATTTATGATGGGTTAAGTGTACCCGGAGAATATTTAACCAAAAATACTAACTGTGATACTGATGCACGAATGGATACACTAATCACTTTTTCTATTGAGCTAATGGTCGACGGTTAAACCCCGACCAGCAACTGTACGCTGTCCAGTCAGTAGGTCTTGAGTAAGGTTAACCGACATAACAGCTAAGCTGTATTAGAAATATACCTAATGACCCGATAATCAAGTGGACTAGTGACCACATCTAATTAGTGACCACGGTAGATTGATAATGTCCTGACACCTTTAATAATCGGCTAATGAACCAAGGTTAGTTGAATTGCTAACTGACGATTGAATTTAACATATCTCTGGTTAACAGCTGCTCAAATAAAGACTCTACCATATTACTTGAGTAGATTAGTACCAAGGTAATTACTATAGATTCAATCTGGATCGATTTACTAATCAATGGATGCATTAGTGAGTCAACCGTACCCAACCTACTTTACTACTTCGGGTAAGCAATGTTAGACAAATAATTGGTATCCTGACCTACTAGGCCTTCTGAATAATTATTGTTAAAGCAAAACAGTAGCGAGGAGAGTCAGAGTTGGTTAGAGATTAGTCCTTGGTTAGCAAATTTAAAAAAACGCTAGTAACTTTCGGCAATTGATTCTACCCGAGCAAAATGGCAATTAAGCGCACCAGTGGTCGATATGCCGATTGCTGTAATCATGATCTAACGGTTCATTGATGTAGAGGTAATATAATTTAGGTCTAGCTATGCCAAGGACAATCTCATACACCATATGCTGATAAGTTTAAAGGAAAAGAAATGAGTACCTAGTTCTATGATATGTGGGACCGTGCAACGAACACTTAATTAACTAGGAAATGTAATATCTATAAAGATGACATGACGAAACCACCCGTTGTTCTTAGATGATGAGATCATATTGGAAATAAGATATGCAATACCTTGTTCTTTACTAAGAAGAAGACAGGAAATGCTAAAATCTAATTAGACTTGAAGCTTCGTAGGGAATGCATGCACCTTCCGAGTAAAATGATTATTTCACCTAAGATCATCCTGGTACTTGTAGGCTTTCATAATGCCATTACTGTATGATGCTGTATTTAGAGATTTCATAAATGACCAAATTGCACTGGGCTTACTACTAAGTAGTAATACTAGAGAATCTAGCTTAACAGTAAAGATTAAAATGACTAACGTCATAACTCATCTAAGTACTGGTATATAATCGTGCTATCGCGTTACACATCCATCTTAGTTGCCTATCTCAACAATCGAATGCATCCATATTAATCGCGACTCCATGTTCTCACCCACGACAACAAATCGATCATCTGAGCCCTAACCCTAATTATAGAGTTAAGACCTTTCTCCTTCGTTGCATATCGTATCCCATGTATGCCTCCATATTCTAGGTTTATCCCTGATTAAAGTTATACCGCAACTAAAACTAAACCAACATTTGGAATGAACACAAACCTGCTTATGTACTTGTATACCTTATTTTAAATCCACCGTAGTTGCATCCATATCACTGGCATTCATGCATCTTCGTCCTTTTCGAATTAGTTCTTAGGGTTGCTTTTTCCCTTTTTAGAGGTCGCTTGCTTCTTACCGGTGTTTCAAGTATTCTGGAGTTCTCCCGCATGCTCCCCGCAAGACCAGGAACAACTTGAATCAGGCAAGCAGAGCTTGTTGCATTGCACTCTTAATATTGTTCGTATAATCCTGATTGTGTGCTTTATCCTTTCGAGTATTGTTTGTATAACTAGCGTGCTAGGGAATGTGATTGGAATTGGTCAGAATCGATGGATGGTTGGAGTATGATATGTCGTATGTCAATGGTGGTCCCAAATCAAAATTTCTAAGTCAACTGGAACATTGATAATAAGTGAGATGGGAGAGCCGAGGGTGGGTGCACGATGGATAGGTGGTATTAATTGAAGTGATGGGGCGACCCCGGTGTATGAAGTTTTTGAGTGTGATAATCGCCATACCACCGGAGGTGACTTCATCGTGCACTTTTCCCTTTCCACGCGAGGACGTTAGCGACAATCGACGCTTTGGTGTTGATGGACGGGCCTACCCCTTGGAGGCTGGCTACCTCAAGGGAGTGAGGCATCCATATCACCTTAGGAATCGAGGTGTCGGTAACGGTCCGAGAGATTAAAGAATAAAGAGCTAGGATGGATGGATCTGGATGGTGATCTTGGATTGGATTCATATGGGAAAGAGATATCGGATTGTGGGTAGTAATACTTGTGATGTTATTTAAAGTTCGATGATCCTTTCTTATGTATATTGTTACTCTGAGAAGCATCATGTTTACTTATTGTTGTACTAGTATGAGTAGGACATTTAATCAAGCACGGATAAGTCTTGCGAGTACATTCGTACTCACCCAGGTTACCCCTGGAGCTTGCAGGTGAGCCGGTGGTTGAAGATTATTTTGACGATGCATGAAATTGATGTTTCCTCGGTTAGTTAGTCGATCTATGGGATAGGTCGCAGTTTTTGTTCAGCGGTCGCTAAGCCGCTGTGGGACTCAATTATTTTGCTTCCGCTGTTGTTAAGTTTCTCCGTACTCGGATATGTTTCCGGTGATAACCGACTGATGTAATATGTTGTCCCATCATGGACTATTAGTAGTAATATCGTATCGTAGAGCTTTGTGATGATATCCGAGTTGTTAATTCAGGCTACCCCTGCACCGTGCGTGTATGATATGAAGTGTATGGGTATGCCGTGAAGGTCGAGGCCGTACCATTTTCTACTGAGTCGAGCAGGTGTTGGTTGAGTGACCCGCTGGCTGAGATGCTGTGCCGGCCAGGCAGGGTGTGGGCGTGTTCTACCGGCTTTCGAGCGACCCACTAGCTTCCGAGCTAGGCTAGGGTGTGGGTAGAATCGCCGGGCTCCTCCGACCTTGTTTGTCGTAGTAGGATTCGGGAACGACCTTGAGCCTTCACCGAAATCTGGGATCTGTATGTGGTTTGGGGAAGATTGGTCGCTTCCGGCCGGCTCGCTTATGGCGGGTGTCGGATCGTCACTCCTTGGTGCGTACGGCACAGGTACCGTGCCACCGGGCTGACGAGTCCTTCGGTCCTTGGCGACTTCGCGTTCCTCTAATCATATGTGGATTCCGGGTCCGTGACAGGAGTCTTCTTGAATAGTGGATGTAGATATATCCTATTGATGGAGTGGCAGGAAGTGTTGATAGCTTCAGCCTAAAATCTTGGTGAAGTCTTGTGCTCATCTAGCAGTGTCCTTGCCATCTCTATCAGGGTTTTGTTATCCTTTCCACTACTCCATTTTTGCTGTGGAGCATATGGACTTGATAGTTCATGCTTGATTCCATGCTTGTCCAGAACACCTGTGCCACAGCCAGCCAACACTGGTCTCGGCCATTAGACACCATGGAGCTGCAGCAGGCTGTTCATTGAAGTTTACTGTGTATAGCTTTTCCAGACCTGCATCCTTTGAACACTTGAGAATCATCAGATAGTTTGGAAGCTATAACCTCATCAGGATAGAACGTGACTTTCATACCTGTGTCACACAGCTGTGACACAGACATAAGGCTATAGCCTATCTGATCTACAAGCATTACATTGGATAAAGAGTGATGTTCAGATATGGCAACTTTACCAATGCCATTTACCTTTCCCTTGGAGTTATCTGCATAGATCACATGTTTACTTGGAAGATTTTCATGTGTGATCTCTACAAACTCCTCTCTGCCTCCTGTCATATGTTGTGTACATCCACTGTCCACAACCCAGTCAGTTCCACTGGAGGTAGTATCCTGCAAGATTAGTTATGGGGTTTAGGGACCCAAACTTGTTTGGTTCCCTTAGTAGTTTTACCATATGCAGAAACAACAGTTAATGAGTTAGAAGATTTATTTCTATAGTTGATAGCCTGAGCAACAGATGATATGACATGAATTCTCTTAGGCTTACTATCACCTGCAACCTTAGACAGAGAGGTTAGTTGGCTGCGTGTGTTACCGGTGACACTGGTGGGTACACAGCTGTGTAAGACACCGGTGGCACAGGTGACTGTCACCTTTGGAACCCAGATGGCCGGCAACCACTTTGTCAAGTGCCTGCGACCTATATACTTAGCCACAATCTTCCCTTTTCTGTCCTTCTGCAAGACATAGGATGGATTGGATGGAATGTTTACCATCTTCCTATCTCTCTGTATGTGACCAACAGGTTTGTTGTCATCTGTTCCTGCCTGTCTCACAAATTTTTCTGCAAGATTAAAATTAGTAACAGCAGGTAGTTTATCCTTATTAGCAGAAGGATTGTAACCCAGGCCTTTTCGGCCATCATTCTTTCTGAGCATTTCAGCTCTGATGAGCTGATAATTTTGCATGCCAATATTGGCAGTGCATAGGCCTTTTCTCATGAGCCTTTTAAGCTCTTCCAGCTCTTCCTTGAGCTTGTTGTGCTCATCTGCATCCACAGAGTTAGTAATAATAGAGGTTGAAGCCTCTTTTGAGTCATCAACTACACAACCTGTGGAAGTTAGAATATTTATGCGACTAGCACAGTTTAAGCATGATTCAATAGCAGCATGAGTAGGCAAAGATGCATCAGTAGATATAGAAGAAATATCAGTGCACATAGAATGCTTTGCCTTGAGCTCCTCATGCTCCTTAATCAGAAGCTCATGAGCTACCTTGAGCTTCTCATGAGCTATCTCCAGGTTTTCCTGGTCTAGCCTGAGGTTTTCTCTGTCATCTATAACCTCATCATATGATTCACTCAGCTCCCTGAGTTTATCTCTTAAAGAGATGTTTTCCTTCCTCTCCTTGCCTAGGCTTTATCTGTTCTTTCAAGAATGCCCATTAGTTCAGCATAATCAGGAAAGTCATCCTCAGTAAGTACCTTTGAACCTTTGGCCATGAAACACAAAGGGGCAGAAGTGGATGGCAGTTGATCAGCTTCAGCACTGAACTCGGAGCTGTGTGACCTGGCTGTGTCACAGCTGGGTATATCAGCCATGCTGATGGCGATCCCAGCAACTTGATCTTCATCCTCTGACTCTTCTTCTGAGCCCGAATCCTCAGATACCCAAGCCTGTCCAACATAAGCTCTGGCAGTGGCTTTGTTTTTAGAGTAGGTTGGATGCTTGCTGTTGAAGGTCTTCTTCTTCCCATGGAAGTCCTTCTTCTTTCTGTACTGGCTGTTGTCCTTTCTCTTGGTTGGACAATCAGCAGCAAAGTGGCCTTCCTTGCCACACTCGAAGCACTTGTTATCTTTTGACAGCTTCTTCCCTCTGAATCTGTCACCTGATCCAAGCTGCTTCTTCTTCTTGTAAAACTTCCTGAAGTTCCTTGTGAGGAGGATGAGTTCACTCTCTTCTCCGCTGGTCATCTCCTCATCAAGTTCTTCACTGCTATCACTCTCAATCTGTGATGTTGAAGCAGTAGTCTTCAAGGCAATATTTTTCTTGATAGCTGGAGAGGAGCTTTGCTTGCCTTCTTGCTTAAGCTCCATCTCATGTGTTAGGATCCTTCCTAACACTTCTGTGGGTTTCATTTGCTCAAACCCATCTTTTTCCTTCAGCATGAGAACAAGTGTTCTGTAGGCTTTTTGGAAGCACTGACAAGAACTTCTTGATCACGTCTTCATCTTCCACTCGGTTGGAGCCTAGGGCCTTCAGCTGGTTGGTGATAATGGTGAGTCTTGAAAACAGAGAATTGATGTCTTCACCATGCTCGAGCTCAAACCTCTCTAGCTTTGATTCCAGAAGGCTCCTCTTTGACTTCTTTAGAGTGTCACTGCCTTCATGGATCTGCTCCAAGGTGTCCCAGATATCCTTAGCAGATTCCATGGTGCTGACCCTGTTGAAGTCATGCTCTTGCAAACCCATAAATATAGCAGTGGCAGCCTTAGCATTGTTCTGAATGTTTCTCTTGTCGTTTATGCTAAGAGCAGCTGGGTCTGCCAACCTGTAGCCTGTACAAACAACTTCCCACACATCTGGATCAATTGAGATAAGATGCATTTGCATCTTTCTTTTCCAGAAGGCATAATTAGTTCCATTGAAAACAGGTATTTTACCCTCATAGCCCGACATCCTTTACTCTGGCTGTTAGGCCAAATCAAAGAGCAACCTGCTCTGATACCAATTGAAAGGACCGAAGGTGCCGACTAGAGGGGGGTGAATAGGAGGCTAACAAAAATTACTTCTTTTAACTTGATTGAACCGGTTAAGCCTTAAACAGGAACTAGGGTTAGCTAGCTGTGTGACAGGTGAGTGACACAGGCAACAGATGATGTGTAAATTAGCATGCAGCTGTCACACAGGTGCCTAACACAGGTGTTCTAAGGACTTAGTAAATGATGAGCAATCAATGTGCCTGTGTAACAGGTAACTGACTCAGGTGTGAGATAAGATATATAGCAACTGAGACACAGCTAATGAAACACAGGTATAAAGGAGATCTATAACAGATGAACAGAATAAGTCTAAGATCTCACAAGCAAGCAAGCAAGCAGGAAGCTAAAGACAATACAGGAAAGTACTCAAGGAGACAGTGTGTTTTTCACCGAAGTTCCCAGCTCTTCACAGAGTGGTACGTCTCCGTTGGAGAGGCTACTCCGAAGAGATCGCCAGCACCAAATCGTGCTTGTTCTCCGAGTACCTGACGTTCAGGCCTCTTCCTTTGCTTGTGGAAGTCCTTTTGCTTGCAGCAGGTAGACTTCGATTCACCTTCACAAACGTCTGGTTCAGCCCACACAAGCTTGGGTGATACCAGCGACTCCTACACCCGTCTAGGAGTAGACACTCCAAGAGTAATAGATTCAGCAGCAACAACTCTTGGAGGAACCAATGCTCTTTGCTCAAGAACTCTAACTCTCCCGAACTGACACTTAGGAAACTTAGGCTTTTGTTCGGTGGGAAGAGGGCTTTGCAACGGTTGAATATGATTCACTAGATTGGCAAAGGTTTGTTCGAAGACCTCCCCTGGTCCCCTATATATAGGGTTCACAGGAACCCGACCGTTACACTGTTGCCACGTAGGATTAAGTGAGCCACCGGTGACAGGCACCGGTGACACAGCTACACACTACGCCCAACCTATAACCGGCTCGGGCAGACCGACACCTGTGTCACCGGAGGCTGACACAGGTGAACCCTTAACTGACGTAACAGCACTACTCAGCCTAGTCCTGGCACATGACATGCCCTCAGCATACAACACTCTCTGAAACCTAATAAGGAGAGAACCTCCAACAGCCCTCTGACTCAGCAGACAAGCCATCGCAGCGCAGGTTCCTTAGCGTTTACAAGCTCTCCCCTGGTACAGAGATGTACCTGAGTCACAGAGCGCTAGACCACCTATGACACAGCTGTGTCACACCGGTGACTCTAACCCCTAGGGTTTTCTACTGCTAGCACTGCATAGTGCAAGCACAAAACCAGTTTCACACTTGTGCAAAACTGTTGACACAGGGCCACTAACCTCAAAGCATTAGTGCCACTGTCTAACATCCTGAGCATTGAGCAATTAGAACCTCCACAGATCATTACTGCATCATCCCTCTTGATAGTACGGGTTTTTCCTATGGACTCAAAGAAACTAGCAAATCTAGGCTTTAGCTGCCCACCAACTGTAGTCACGGCCCTTGATGCATCAAGCCACCATCACCTTGCTTGCAACTCCTTGCACAGCACCGGCTTCTTCACAGCTGTGGCACAGCTGCCTAGCACAGCCATTCCTTAGTCCTGGAAACCACCCTTGTACCCTTTTTGGTGGTCATCCTTTCCCTGATGACCCTTCTTCCTGGAACCTACTAACCTGCCTACACTCAATGTAAACGTTAGATTCCAGTTTGAGTTGTCATTAACCATCAAAACCAACTTGGGGCCTAGAGGCTCTTTCAGCAGATGACCTTTTTTGTAGTAGTGCCATGAGTAAATTCAAGTTTCCCTGAATAGGCTTCAGTCACCGATGGCGAGGAGAATTTTATTTTACATTTTTGTAATATTCATATATTGTAGTCTATTGTAATAGATATGTTGGAATTCTTAATTAGGGGTTTTCTTGTGAGAGATGTGATTAATATATTTTTTATATAAATTTAAGAATTTTGGAAGTAATGGACTCGCAATACCTAAGATCTTTTGTCTCATTTACATACATGCTTTAAATTTTATTTAATATGTCTCTATGACGTGGATGTGGTTTCTTGCCCCATTTTCCTATCATTAAAACCTACCCAACCATACTAGTTTTATAATTTTTGAAATATGTTTGCATTCAGCTCCAATTTGAATATGTTGTAACTCTTTAATATAGCTCCATTAGGTCTAATTCTTTTCCTAGCATCATGTTAAATAGTATGTAGCATTTTGAATCCAACACCAATTAAATTTCAAATATTTTTTAAAAAAATTAAGGGATATGATTTTTCCATTAATTTAGTATCTTTAATGGTATAACCTTTTCAAAACCATCCAAAAATACATTAAAAAATTAAAAAATAATTTTAAAATACTTTATTACTCTATGTTCCCACTATTAGTTCGAACCCCAAAAGTAATTTAAATATTTTCTTAGAAGCTCAAGAATCTACAACTATTTGATAAACCCCAAACTCAATTATCTCAAACATACAAAATGTATTTAAATATGGGTCTAGAGCACTTTATTAATGTTTTTAACATTTTATCATTAGTCAACCTCTGGACCCAACCAAAATGAAAACCTAAATATTTTGGAACACTAATAGGAGAAAACATGCTTTCCTTTATATATGAGAAACCTTGATCTAAGCAAGTTTAATTCAAATGAAGCCTTTTTAGAACCCAAAAAATTTCTAAAACTAGTAGCACCCATTTGGGTCATGTGATGTGATGATATTACATCTGGTTTTTAATTTGGATGTTATATCATGCCCTTGATTTATTTGACGTCTCTGCAACGTGTAGTTCTAACATTCCGACAAATCGCGTGGGAGGATCCGGAGAGTTGCCGTATCAAAGTTCAAGACCATGATAAAGGCCGATATTTCCAGGCAGGCTCCCCCCACCTTGATCATGTTGGATCCCATGTATGCAAATAGAATACTTTGGTTACGAAAATTGCATGCTATCTATTATGACCTATATTTCATGAATCCTAGTATGGACAACACTCCTTAATTGTCACCCTTAGGGTATTATACCCTAGTATTGAACTACTAGGGGTAGTATAGGATACATCTATAGCTACATACGGCTTAGACTTGCAGTGGTGCCCATCAAGTATTGGTAAAAGTTATGGAGCTCTTGGTTATATTTGATGAGATGAGACAATGGGGATAGTGATTGTCTGGGAAATGTTTTGAAATAGTTTTACATCAAAGAATAATAATAAATGGAGATGATTTGGATCAGGGTTGGAATTATAAGTGGGAGTATAGAGGAAATAGTGTAGCGATGATGTTGCCTTATGTGGCATGGTTATCTATCGACGATTGGTAAACTACCAATCTTAAGTAATACGTGGAGGAGAGAGAGAAGGGGATTGTATCGGGAAGCTGACCATGAACTGGGCCACTGGTGACAAGGCTTTATACAGGTCCGTGCCTCCCTTAGGATAATAACCCAACATCCTATTGGTTTATATTGATCTCGAGACAGAGTACAACAGGGGTCAAGATGGGATCTATAACTAGTCAGAGATGGTGGTCGAGGCTGATCTTCCCTTCTACTTGCTCGAAAGTCGATTTGACAGGCTTGTGGAATCCAACGCAGATTGTCTGCTCTAAAGCTTATTGAACTTGTCTTCTCCGAAGGCCCTCGGGATCCTTTTATAGAGGGTATACCATACCCTAAGAGATCTGGACTCGTCCCTGACTAGGACTCCACTTTCCTTAAACATCAGGATTGACTACCTAGTTTAAGGAGTCCCGGATACACACAGGTGGTCTTCTTATCGACCCATAGTTATTCTTCGGGGTACACACATTCCCAGGTAGTTAGGACACTCCTAGGCCATGGTGTATTCGTATACGGATACCATCATCGTATATAGTAGTTGCACACTATTCATCGTCAGTTATGATCCAGCCTTTTGTGGCTTGGGATCGGTGATGGGATGTTGAGTCTTGCTCGGATCAATTCAGGACCAAATCTAAGTGCACCCTAAGAGATCTGGACTCGTCCCTGAGTAGGACTCCACTTTCCTTAAACATTGGGATTGACTACCTAGTTTAAGGAGTCCTGGATACACACGGGTGGTCTTCTTATCGACCCATAGTTATTCTTCAGGGTACACACATTCCCAGGTAATTAGGACACTCCTAGGCCATGGTGTATTCGTATACGGATACCATCGTCTTATACAGTAGTTGCACACTATTCATCGTCAGTTATGATCCAGCCTTTTGTGGCTTGGGATCGGTGATGGGATGTTGAGTCTTGCTCGGATCAATTCAAGACCAAATCTAAGTGCCACTAGGCCAAGTTCATATCGTACGTCTACATGCGCTAAATGGGAAGGGGGCTTGATTTATTACTCCTTTTAGGGCTGGTGTATGAACTTGTAGGTGATATGTGATACGTGGGAATGAAGGGTTTACTTCGGTAGAGAGTGATCCCCGATATGACGTGAGGATATATACTCGACACAAAGATGCTCCACTGTAATTGTAACAATGAAACCGATGCATGTTAGAGATGGTCTAAGTTCATCTGGCGGGTTCATCACTAGTACTATACGGATGAAAGTCAATCCCACTTGGTTAAGCCACATCTTGGTTAGACTATGTTTTCTAGGCTTTTAAATGTGGGTCATGGGATTAAGGATGTGAGCATAAAGTGTTCACAGTATGCAATGTGAGCTAGGGCAAGTAGCGTGAGCTGGAGAAGTATGGTTCAGATCGTACCAAAAGGTGGTGGTACGAGTTGGTCTTGGTAAAGTAATTTGGTGGTGAGAGGTATGCGATGATAGCAAGTGTTATCATCGTACAAAGATGTTTCTTTCATTATGTCATGTTTGCCAAAAGCGCTTGCTAATCTATTACCGTATTGTTGATGATAACTTACATTTCTATGAACATGCAAGATAGGATAGAGCCACTTTCTTGACAAAGCCAAGCATGAATAAATCCAATATACTACCCTTGTGGGACGCTTGCGAGTACATTCAATGTACTTGTCCGCGTAGAGACGCCTCTAGCGGTGGTCCGGAGGGACCCCCTTTGGAATTCGGCCCAGGGGAGTAGTGAGTCTCTTACGAGCCCTGGGGTGTATTAGAGCTTTGCGAGTAAACCCGGTGGCTAAGGAAGTAAAGACGCAGACATTTACCCAGGTTCAGGCCGCCCCGGAAGGCGTAATACCCTACGTCCTGCTTGTTTTTGTATATATTGGCGTATATGGAGAGTATGATGAGTTACAAAGGTGCACACTGTTCTTCTTCTTGCTCTAGCCCTGAGGAAGAACGGTGCTTCTTTGGTACGGAGTAACCTTAGAGAGATCTAACCTAAGGAAAATCGAGCTAGGAAAAGAGCCAACCCTTTGCATGGACCAGGCTCTCCCCTTATATACCCGGGGGAAGACCACATAGGTCGGCAAAGGAAAACATGAGCTGTACTTGTGCTGTAGACGACGTGGGCGTTACTGGAAGCGCCCACACCTTCATTTAATGCCCACTTGAGACTTTCGGCCAGGCCGTCGCCTCGCGGTGTGTCGGAGCAGGGGCTCTGACACCTTTGCCTTCGGCGGGCCCCGCGGACGGATACTTACGGGGTTTCTTCTGACTGGGTTGGTAAGTCGTCCTCTCACGGGTCCCATGGGTCAGCCTCTCATGCCGCGCAATTGGTTGCGCGGCGGCGTCCCCCATGGGGTTAAAAGGTTGACAGCGACAGGGCGTGCGGGGCGGCGCGCTTGGTCGGTCAAGGAATCTGTCAGCCCGGGCCCACCCCTGAGAGAGAGAGAGGGGGATAGCTAACAGAGCTTATCGCCTGCACCGGCGGGACCCAGCCTGACCGTCATCATGCCCTCACAGGGCTTCGGGTTCCCCGTCGGAATGACAGGCATTAAATGCCTCCGCCAGGGCGGAGGCTTGCCGGAGAAGCTTGGCGCTGGACGACGTGCATGGGCAAGGGCCCCACCAGAGGACACGTCATCCCCCGGGCACTCGGCCCCGAGCGACCTCCTTCGCTAGGAGGGGCGCCAGCTGTCTTCTACAAGCCCCCGAGCAACCCCGAGCGCTCGGGGAGCACCCGCCGGGGGGCCGTTCGGGGTGCCTTGAAGGGGGAGCCCGAGGGAGAGTGCTCGGGGGGCGGACCCCGAGCGCTCCCCTGGGCCCCACATCTGCCAAGATGCCGAGCGCTCGGGAGGGGACCCCGAGCGCGCCCTTCGCCTTCTGGGACGCCGAGCGCTCGGGGACGGACCCCGAGTGCTCGCTCAGTGCATGGGCCGTGGGCTCCCGGAGGCCCACGACTCCTTCTGCTTTGCGGATGCAGCCTCTGGAGGAGACCCCTGATTCCTTGGGATTGGCCGCGGGCTCCGTACGACCATCCGGGTGGGGCCCAAGGCCCCAGCGACCGGAGCGCCACGCGTCACCCTCTGCGGTATCTGGTTGGCCTCCGCCGGCGGTTAGGGGTACCCTGGGCCCCATTCCGCCGACAGTAGCCCCCGGCCTTATCTCCCAGCAACGGCCCGAAGGGCTGCGACTGGGGATAAGGCCTTTCCTTCTTGGGCCAAGCAAAAGATGCCGGCCCATTCTGATGCGCCCCGCGGAGGGGCGCTTTTAACGCACCGTGCGCGGAGCGGGAGCGGCGCCTAATCCGCACGCGCCACCTGGCCGCGGCGCTTCGGGTTGCACCCGCGCGGGAAAAGCGCGCTGCTCCGGACGGTTGCGTGCCCCGGATTTCGCGCGACTGCAAATCCACTGCCAACGGCAGTAAATTGACAGCCCATCATTGTTTTTTGGAAACCGCCGGACGGTTGAACTTCTGCGGTTTTTTTTCCTTTTCGAAAAGAAAACCACTTCTCACTTTTGAACTTCTCACCTCCTTGCGTAAACGCTCTGTCTCCCAAAGTACTTGCGCTTTCTTCGTCTTCTTCCTCCCGCCGCCGCCATTTTTGCCTCCCGAAAGCCTTCTCCGCCACCAAATCGCCACCATAATGACTCGCCGCAAGACCCGGCAGAGCGGCTCCCCGACGCCGAGCTCGCCTAGCGTGCTCCAAAAGTCCCGCCTCCTCAACGAGGAGGCGATGGACAAGGTCCGGGGCATCGTGGTGCCGGAGGGCCGCCCGAACCCGACGGTGGTGTGGGCGGCGACGTACCCGCCGAACCCGCGGGCGAACGAAGCGGTGATCTTCACGAGCTTCCTGGGGGCGGGACTTCTGCCGCCATTCTCGGCGTTCTTCATGGAGGTCCTCAAGGATTATGGGGTCCACCTTCTCCATCTCACCCCCAACTCCGTGGTAGTGCTGGCGATCTTCGCCCACCTCTGCGAGATGTTCGTCGGGGTGATGCCGTCGGTGGCGCTCCTTCGGCATTACTTCGTCCTTCGATCGGTCGGGAGGACGCGGGGCTCCGGCCGAGCGGAGGTCACCGGCAGCGCCAACTTCCAGCTCCGGGGAGGGAAGGAGGCCGATCCTTACATTCCGCAGAAGTTGCGGAATAAATGGGACGATTGGCGCCAACAGTGGTGCTATGTCAATACCGACCCGGCGACGGAACTGCTGATCCCGGAGGCGCCGGTGGAGCACACGAAGGCATGGGAGTACATGGACCCGAGCGACAAGGAGCTGTTTTTGGCGGTGGCGCGCATCACCCAACTTCAGGAGCTGGGGCTGACGGCCACCATGGTCGTCGGCGATTTCCTCCGACGCCGGCTGGCGCCGCTACGGGAGCGCGCGCGACCGGCGTGGATGTACACCGGCGACGATGACTTCTGCCGGACGGAGGTCGGCGCTGGCAAGAACCTGACCCCTGCCGTGGTGGCGATGTTGCTGAAGGTGCTGCTCGGGGAGCAAGACCCTTTGCAGGCCGAGCTCGCCCGGCCGGACCTGCCACTCTGCGTGCATGCGGACCGGCAGAATATCCTGGACATGATGCCGGTGTGCGACGCACATGGCTTCGTGTCCGCGCCGAGAGCTGGCCTGCGCGTGCCGGCTGGGGGCATTCGGATCTTCTCAGATGAAGACGAGGTGCAGGCGCGGGCGGCCGGAGCCGCGAGCGCCCCGGCGGCAGACGTTGCTGCCGACCCCGCCGACCCGAAGGGCAAGGGGCTAGCCCCGCCACCTCCGTCTCCACCACCGCAGACGCCGGCGGCGAAGAAGAAAAAGACGCCGAAGCCGACCGTGGTGGGAGATGTCGGGCAGGGAAGCTCTGCCCATGCCGGCCTCAAGTTCGGGCGGTGGCCTTCTGCGCCGCCTCCGCCGCCCCCTCCACCCGCGGGCCCTCAGGCGCCGGGGAATGGAGGCGGCGGCTCGGGGCGAGGAGCCGCTGGGACCGCGCTGACTGTAAGCTCGCCGGCGGTCGGCGCGGACGCCGCCACCGGACAGAAGAGGAAAGACCCGCCGGGGTCCTCCGACCCGGACTCGGTTGTCCCGAAGGGCAAGTGGCGGTAAGAATGAACCTCACCTTTGCCTTGTTTTGCTTGAGTACTATGCTCGGGAATTGATCCCAAGCTTGGCTTTATTGGCTTTTCAGGGCGAAGAAATCCAAAGTGTCCCCGAGCCCTTCTTCGGTCCCGAGCGCTCCGGTTGCACCGAGCGCGGGTGGGGACGCGAGCGCGGGCGCGGCCCCGAGCACACAGGCGGCCGCGCGCGAACCTTCGGCCTCGAACGGGACCTCTGTCCCGAGCGGTTCTGCGGTGCCGAACCCGAGCGCACCGTCGGCCCCGAGCGCAACTCCGACCCCGAGCGAGGAGCCAGCCCCGAGAGCCGAGGCGGTCTCGCGGGAAGAAGCTGCCCCGAGCGCGGAAACGGCCGCGCAGGGAGCGGCGCAGGCGCCGCCGGAGGCTGCGCGAGCCGACGCAGAGGCGCCGGGCGCCGATCCGGAGGAAAAGCAGGGGCCAAGTGCTGCCGGGCCCGAGGAACAGGCGGCGGCACTTGGGCAGGAGCAGCGAGCCGCCGCGCCTGAGGGGCAGGTGGCGCCATGTGAGCAGGAGCCGAGCGCCGCCAGAGCTGAGGAGCGGGCGGCGGAGCCCGAGCAGGAGCTGAGCGCCGCCGGAGCCGAGGGGCAGACGGCGGGGCCCGAGCAGGAGATGGTTCCCACGGAGGGAGCCGAGAGCGTTCGGCCCGAGAAGGGGGCTGGCGGCTCTATTGTGGTGGAGTATCCCGAGCCTCAGGAGGAGGTGCTCGGGTGCTCCACCTTAACTTTGCTGCCGCGGGTGCGGCGCGCTGCGCGGCGTGACGAAGCATCCCGGGTGATCCCTCCCGACGCGTTCGACGCCACGCGCGCCGCCATCAACAAATTTCAGGAGGACTTCGCCGCCAAGGAGGCGGCTTTGGCAGACAAGGAGGCCTCGCTGGAGGAGCGGGAGGGCTCGCTCGACGAGAAGGAGGCCTTGCTTGTGGAGGCGGCGGAGTCCTTCTTGGCTCGCTCCCGCATCGCCAAGCGGGAGTACGAGGAGGGCATGGCCAAGGTCGATCGCCTGCGGGAAGCCATGCACGAGCTGAAGAGGGAGCTCATCGAGAAGGAAAACCTCCTTAATGAGCGAACCTCCCGCCTCATTCGGATCGAAGCCAAGGTAACCTCGCGCGAGCAAGGCCTGAAGCAGCGGGAGAAGG
Source organism: Stipa capillata (assembly GCA_019208055.1). Lineage (NCBI taxonomy): Eukaryota > Viridiplantae > Streptophyta > Magnoliopsida > Poales > Poaceae > Stipa > Stipa capillata. The sequence goes on from JAGXJF010004129.1 coordinate 24,981, forward strand.
ACGTCGTTGACGCGGAGGCGCGGCTGGAGAAGCGCATCGCCGACGCGGACCGACGCGACGAACAACTCACCCTTCGCGAAGGTAACATCGAACACCGGCTGGCTTCGCGCGAGGAAAGTTTGAAAGCGCGGACCGCCGAAGTTTAGCAACGCGAAGAGCAACTCGCCCTTCGCGAAAAGGAGACTGAAACGAAGGAGGCGGTGCTTGCCAAGCGCGAAGGGGACCTGGAGAAGGCGACCGACAACCTGAACGCCGAAGTCCAGGGCCGCGTCGATGCTGCCCGTGAAGAGCTTGCCAAGGAGATGGCGGATCTCCGCACCCGCATCCGAGATCTCGAGGGGCGGCTTGAGGACTCGCGCACTTCCGAACGCACCCTCCAAACCAAGATCCAGGAGGTGGAGGAGGCGAGGAAGCGCGAGAGCTCGGGGGCCGCCGCTGCATGGCAAAAGGTGGAGGAGGCCCGCCTCGGGCTGCTTGGCGAACGCGCGGAGCATACGCGCCTGATGAGGGACATCTTCTCTCAGGCTCGGAGGGCCGTTCGAAACGCCGGGCTCGGGGACGTCAACTTGCCGGAAGGGCTCAAAGCCGACACCCCCGGGGGCGTCGCCTTGGGCTTCCAACAGGTCGCGGAGCGGCTTGCTGGACTTGGGGACGCCATGACCCGCCGGCTTGAAGAAGAAGGCCAGGAGCTGGCGCTCGCGGTGGCGGAGCACACCTTGGCGTGCTACCGCAGCCGCGACCCGAGCTTCTCCTTGGAGCCCGCCGCGCAGGGGAACGACGAGGTCGCCGACGATGAAACTCGGAAGGAGATTCGAAAGGTGGCCGACCAGATCGCCCAGCGCTTCGTCCGCGAGGTGGATGCCGGCGACGACGACGGCGACCGCTCGGGGTAGCTCCTTCTTTGTTTTATATTTTGTCGTCCTTAGTCCGGGGGATAGAAACCCCTTTGCAAGAACTTGTGCTTTATTGGCGATTTTTTGTAGTGCAAAGAACTGCTGGCCGGAAGGCCTTTTGCTCCTTGCTTTCCTTTCATTGCATTTGTACTGGACTTGGCTCCAGCAGCATTTTGCTTTTGTCTTTGCGGGTTCTTCGCCCAGACTTGGCTCCGGGAAAGATTCCGCGCAATTTCTGATGCGGACTAGGCTCCGAGCATCTTTCTTTTTGCAAAGTTTATGCTCAGACTTGGCTCCGAACACTTCGCTTTAGTTGTGATTTCGGGCGTGGACTTGGCCTCCGACGCCTTACTTTCACAACTTTTTTCGTTCGAACATAGTTCCGAATGGTTTCCATCTTCGTCTTTGGTGGCGCATCTGGCTCTTGCTCGCGGACAGCCGAGGACGGCGCTCGGGACGGACCCGAGGCCCCCAGCACCCGAGAGCTAGACGTGCCGCGTCTTGGACTTGTGTGGCGTGTCTGGCTCTTGCTTGCGGACAGCCGAGGACGGCGCTCGGGGCGAACCCGAGGCCCATAGCCCCCGAGAGTTAGACGCGCCGCTACTTGGAAGAACTCCTGCCCGAGCTCGGGATCAGCCCCCGAGCGCTCCTCTTTGGCGTGAGGCCCCCAGCCCCCGAGCACTTGGAGGGCTGAGACTAAGGCTCGGGAGGACAGGCCCTCGGGGCCGCAGGGGTCCAGAGGACGAGCTCCGGACTTCGGATTTTTCCTGCAAATTCATCCAAGACTTTGTGCAAAGACGATTATTGAAACTGTTAATTGTTAGCAAACGCTCTACCGACGACTGATAGAGTTGCATAACTTTGTTTCTTTTGATGGCTTTCATTTTTACGCGGCAATATTTCCTCATACCTCCCAAGCATCTCAAGGGGAACCGCCGGGCGCGTGCGCAAGCGTGTACGGTACTTGGGCGGCTCATTTGCCAGGCTGGCGCCCAGGGTTAAGGAACCAGGCAGGGTGCCAGGGCTTTTGAGCGGACAACCCGAAGTACTTTCCGCGACTTACGCCGATACCTTCAGGTAAATCCATCATGACCTCAGAAGCACTTGGAAATATTGCCGAGCAAAAACTATTTGCGAATATAGTGCTTGGAAGCTTTTAAAAATGGAGATAAGCGATCGGAAGCTTAGCTTATGGATTAAGCTCCATGATTTATCGGAATCTTGGAACTCGGCCTCGATGATGTGGGCGGTACCCGGAGGTTTCGCCTTTATGAACCTGTTCACTTCATGAGCGATTATATAGCTTGACTAGCAAAAGAGGTGTTTTTCCACAGGCTCTCTCAAGACTTGCCCGTTTGTGGGCCCCACAAGCTTTCGAGTCTACCTACCGGTCCCGAGCACGAGGAGTGATGCTAGCCGAGTGACCCGACGTTGGGTAGCGCTCGGGGTTGCTGACCGGCAGAGCGCGAGTGGTCAGGGGCTTATTGGCCCTGACTCGGACGTGCTCGGGGTACAGCTAACTGCCCAAACGTCTTACAACCCGCGGACGGTCATTGGGCTAGCTCAAACGCTCGCACTAGGATCGGCGGGACCTACTTGCTGAGTGGGGTTTGGGTCCTTGACACCCGCCGGAAAAAGAACTCTTTTGATAGCTAGGAACGGAATGTTGATGTTGAAAAGAGAATTCAATACTGCACAGGGTACTCTTATAGAGGGAATTCATCTTTATATTGATCATACTGCTATTCACATAGCTTGGGATACAAAGGAGCCCCCGAGTGTAGGTGCGAGCGCGAGGGATGCTCGGGCGACCTTTGGCCGGACTGGCGCTCGGGGTTGAGGAACCCGACCGAGCGACCAGGGCTTAGGTGGCAAACCCGAAACTTCCCGAGACTCACTTTCAGCACTCGGGGAGCTGACCCTAAAAGAAAAACTTACCCGGGCCATTCACGGGTAGAACTTTCGCAGGAGCTCGATGTTCCACGCGTTGGGGAGCGGCATCCCGTCTTCAGCGGCGAGCCTCACCGAGCCTGGCCGAGTGACTCGGGTCACTCGGTATGGGCCCTCCCACATGGGAGAGAGCTTATTCCTTCCTTCCCGGGTCTGGACGCGCCGAAGAACGAGGTCTCCGACTTCGAGCGATCGAGGCCGGACGCGGCGCTGATGATACCGCCGGAGGCTTTGCTGATACCGGGCGGCGCGGAGGGCCGCTCGGCATCGGTGCTCTTCAAGGAGGTTGACGTCGTCGAGCCTGCGCTGGTCTTGGTCTCCCTCCGAGTACGCCGCGACCCGAGGGGACCGGAAGGCGAGCTCGGAGGGAAGAACGGCTTCTGCCCCGTACACGAGGAAGAAAGGGGTTTCACCGGTCGCCCTACTGGGGGACGTCCGGATCGACCAAAGGATAGCCGAGAGCTCTTCTATCCAACCGGCACCGCACTTCTTGAGCCTGTCGAAGGATCTTGTCTTGAGCCCTCGGAGGACTTGAGCATTGGCACGCTCAACTTGCCCGTTGGCCCGAGGGTGCGCGACGGAAGCGAAGCAGACTTCCGTCCCGAGGGCTTGGCAGTACTCGAGGAACGTGTCGCTCGTGAACTGCGTGCCGTTGTCGGTGATGATGCGGTTGGGCACCCCGAAACGGCTCATGATGCCTCGGATGAACTTGATCGCCGACTGCTTGTTGATCTTGGCGACGGCTTCAGCTTCTGTCCACTTAGTGAACTTGTCGATGGCGACGTAGAGGTACTCGTAGCCCCCGACCGCTCGGGGGAACGGACCTAGAATATCCAGCCCCCAGACCGCGAAGGGCCATGAGAGGGGGATGGTGTGAAGGGCCTGTGCCGGTTGATGGATCTGCTTGGCGTGGAATTGGCACGCCTCGCAGCGTCGAACCAGCTCGAAGGCGTCCTCGAGCGCTGTTGGCCAGTAAAATCCTTGCCGAAAGGCTTTACCGACCATCGTGCGGGATGATGAATGGCTACCGCACTCGCCCTCGTGGATGTCCACGAGCATGTCGTGACCTTCTTCCCGAGAGATGCATTTCATGAGGATGCCGTTGGTGCCGCGCCTGTAGAGGTCCCCATCCACGAACGCGTACCTTGCTGACTGCCGCGCTACTCTTTCTGCAGCGGCTTCGTCTTCGGGAAGGATATTTTCTTTCAGGTACGCTCGGATCTCGGAGATCCAAGGGACGACCTGAGGACAGATGGCGAGCACGAGGTGCTCACCCGGCGGCGGCCTGACGGGAGAATCTCCCACTGAAGGCGCCGCCTGGGTAGACTCGCCTGGGCGCGAGGTTTCCCCTTCGTCTCGGTCGGCGGCCTCGACGGACGGCCGAGAGAGCCTTTCTTCAAAGGTCCCGGCCGGGACCGGCTCCCGAGAGGAGGCCAGTCGCGATAAAATGTCGGCGACGTCGTTGAAGCGGCGAGGGATGTGCTGGAGCTCCAGACCATCGAAACGCCGTTCCAACCTCCTGACTTCGCTCAGGTATGCTGCCATTTGAGGATCCGAACACTGGTATTCCTTTGATACCTGATTTACGACTAACTGGGAGTCGCCTTTGACGTGCAGACGGCGGATCCCGAGGGATGCGGCGGCGCGCAACCCCGCAAGGAGGCCTTCGTACTCGGCCATGTTGTTGGTGGCGCGGAAGAGCAGCTGTACGGCGTACTGGAGGGTCTCACCGGTCGGAGCGGTGAGAACTACTCCAGCCCCCGCGCCCTTGAGCGTGAGGGAACCGTCGAAGTACAGAGTCCAGTGCTCGGTTCCTCCCCGACCCGGGTCGGAGGGGAGTTGTTCGCCTTCGTCTTCTGGCACCGGCGTCCACTCGGCGACAAAGTCGGCCAGAGCTCTGCTTTTGATTGCATGGTTGCTGACGAAACGCAGGCTGAACTCCCCGAGCTCGATGGCCCACTCGACAACTCGTCCAGTGGCTTCCCGGTTGCGGAGGATGCGCTCGAGGGGGTAGGCCGTAACAACCAAGACCTCGTGCGCTTGGAAATAGTGCCGGAGCTTCCTCGATGCGACGAGCACCGCATAGAGTAGCTTCTGGGCTTGAGGGTAACGCGTCTTGGCGTTGCGCAGTACTTCACTAACGAAGTACACGGGACGCTGCTGAACATGCACCCGGGATGAAGACTCCCCGGGGCCAGCCCCCGAGCGACTAGCTTCGTTCCCGAGCAAGGCGGGTTGCTCGGGGTCGCTCGGGGCTCGGGGCCCTAAGGTACCTTCGGGAGCAGAACCGCTCGGGAGCTTGGACTCGAGCGCTCCCTTTATGTCCCCGAGAGCCTCGCTCGGGAGCTTGGACCCGAGCGCTCCATCAGGCTGCTCGGGATTACCGCTCGGGAGCTTGGACCCGAGCGCCTTCACTTGGCCGGGGGATGCCGGGAGCTCGGACCCGACCTCCCGCTCGACCACGAGGACTGCACTCACCACCCGGGGCGTCACCGAGAGGTAAAGGAGCAAGGGCTCCTCGGGTCTCGGTGCGACCAAGACCGGAGGTGAGGTGAGATATTTCTTGAGGCCCTCGAGGGCCTGCTCGGCGTCGGGGGTCCACTCGAAGTGGCCCGACTTCTTGAGAGGCTTGAACAAAGGGAGGCCCCGCTCCCCGAGCTTGGAGATGAAGCGCCCCAAGGCGGCCATGCAGCCCGTTAGGCGCTGCACGTCCTTGAGACGAGCCGGCGGGCGCATCTGGTCGATGGCCCGGATCTTCTCGGGGTTGGCTTCTATGCCTCTGCTTGAGATTAAGAAGCCGAGAAGCTTGCCGGATGGAACCCCGAAGACGCACTTCTCGGGGTTCAGTTTCATGCGAGTGCCCCGGAGACTGTCGAAAGTCTCGGCAAGGTCCTCGATGAGCGTTTCCTCGCGCCTTGACTTGACGACGAGATCGTCAATGTAGGCCTCAATGTTGCGACCTAGCTGCGACTGCAAAGTTATACGCATGGCCCACTGATAGGTCGGGCCAGCGTTTTTTAACCCAAAAGGCATGCGGGCATAACAAAAAGTTCCCGCAGGGGTTGTGAAGGAAGTTTTTTCCTCATCCTTTACAGCCATAGTAATCTGGTGATACCCAGAGTAGGCATCTAAAAAACAGAGAAGACCACACCCTGCGGTGGAATCAACAATCTGATCGATGCGGGGTAAAGGAAAAGGGTCTTTCGGACAAGCCTTATTGAGGTCGGTGTAGTCCACGCACATCCTCAGCTTGCCGTTGGATTTGGGCACGACAACAGGGTTGGCGAGCCACTCGGGGTGGAGGACTTCTCGGATGAAGCCGGCTGCGAGGAGCCTGGCGACTTCGGCCCGGACGAACTCCTGTCTTTCTGGCGCTTGACGGCGCACCTTCTGCCGGAAGGGCCGAGCGTCGGGACGCACGGCGAGGCGGTGCTCAATCACTTCCCTAGGGACCCCGGGCATATCGGACGGTTGCCATGCAAACACGTCAGCGTTTGCCCAGAGGAAAGTGACGAGCGCGCCTTCCTATTTGGCGGCCAGACGGCCGCCGATCTTGACGGTCTTGGACGCGTCTTCTCCCAGGGCCACTTCCTTCACAGGGACAGAATCATCGGGGACAACTCTGACCTTGCTCGGGGGCGGACCCGGGGACTTGGGTAGCTTGGGGACGTCACCGGCGGCAGCAACTTTGGAGAAAAAGCTGCTCGGCGCAGGCGATGGAGCCCCGGACATCAGCCGGCACCGTGATGGCGCCGCTGGAGCCCGGCATCTTGACTGTCAAGTAAGCATAATGGCATGCCATCATGAACTTGGCAAGCGCTGGGCGCCCCAAGATGCCGTTGTAGGGTAGCTTGAACTCGGAGACATCGAAGATGATGCGCTCGGTTCGGAAATTGTCCTTGGTGCCAAAGGTGACCATCAAGGGCACTTGGCCCAGGGGCGTGGTGTAGCCAGGGGAGACGCCGAAGAAAGAAAGCGTCGGCTGCAGCTCCGCCTGGGGAACCTGCATTTTATTGAACACCTCGGGGGACAGGAGATTGAGCCCCGCGCCCCCGTCGATGAGCATGCGGGTTACCTTGATATTGCAGATGGTGGGGGAGACCACGAGCGGGAAGCGGCCCACGCCCGAGATGCTCTCAGGGTGGTCCGAACGGTCGAAGGTGAGCGGGATCTCCGACCACTTGAGGGGTCACAAGGCGCTGGCGCTCGGGGTTGCCGAGCACACCTCGCGCGCCAACAGCTTGAACTGGCGGCGCGAGGTGGGCGTGAAGGTGCCCCCGTTGATACACGCGACGGCCTCGGGCTCCTGGAAGCCGAGATCGTCACCTCCTCCGCTGGGCTCTTCGCCGGCGTCGCGCTGGCGCTCCTCCCTCTGCTTCTTGTTCCTCTCGGCGAGGAACTTCACCGACCTGCACTCGGAGAGGTCGTGCAGGTTGGACTCGTGGATTGGGCACCACACGCCGGGGCCCCTCGGGGGAGCCCGGGGTGGCTTCCTGCCGCCGTCGGCCCCGCCACTTGGTGGCTTGCGAGGCTTGGCCTCCGCCGCCGCGACGGGCTCGGACTTACGCTTCTTGCTCTTCTTGTCCCCCTTGCCAGAGGGACGCGAAGAGCCGGCGCCGACGACCGCCGATTGGTCGGAGCGCGGGTTGTGACGGGCACGTGCCTCGGCCGCCTTGGCGCATTTGTCCGCGATAGCGAACAACTCCGCCGTGGATTGGACCTCGCGGGTGCCCAGCTTCTCAAGCATCTTTTCATCGCGAACCCCCTGAGTGAAGGCGATGATGACCGCTTGAGCAGATATCCTGGGGATGGTGTTGCGCACTTGACTGAAACGCTGGATGAATTGGCGCAACGTTTCCCCCTTGCGCTGTTTGACAGCGTGGAGATCACTCTCCATGCCAGGACGCTCGAAAGTGCCCTGGAAGTTTGCCACGAACTGGTGGCAGAGGTCGTCCCAGGAGCGGATGGAGCCGTGAGGGAGGTTCATGAGCCAAGAACGGGCAGAGCCCTTCAAGGCCATAGGGAACCAGTTAGCCATGACCCTCTCGTCTCCATTGGCGGCCTGGACGGCCATGGTGTAGATCTGCAGAAACTCCTCTGGGTGGAAGGAGCCGTCGTACTTCTGCGGCAACTCCGGCCGAAACTTAGTCGGCCAGGTGACGCGACGCAGATCTGCGGTGAAGGCCTGGCAGCCCGCTCCGTAGAGGGGGGTGGTAGCCCTCGCGCCCAGTTGGGCGACGGCGCGCGCCGCAGAGCGTGCACGGTCGGCGACGGGCGCGGAGGAAGACTGGCCTTCCTCGGCCCTAACCTCGCGCTGGCGCTCGATAACGACGCGAGCATCTTCATTTTCCCTCTGCCTGTTTAAGGCGATGGCGAAGATCCTGAGCGCCCCCCCGAGAAGGGGAGGCGACCGACTGGGGTGATTTGCCGCGATGACCCCGCGCATCGTCACGCGGAGGGTACGGCGGTGCGGCCGCTGAAGGAGTGATGTGGGAGTTCCCGCGCCCCGAGGGGGTCTAGGAACTCCGGGCCGCAGCCTGATGGCGGGCGGTGTCGACCAGGGCGGCCACGTCCTGGAGCCAAGGGCCCATTGGGGACGCGCCACCTACTGGGACAGGAGGATGCCGGAGAAGGACTTGGACCGCCTGGAGCGTGCTTGCTTCCCCGGCATGATCGAAATTCAGCTGGCGGCGAACTGGTGGGACGGCACCGCCGGCAGGCCGATGGGCGCCTCCTGCGCCCTCGTCCGCCAGAGACTCATGCCGAAGCCCGGGGTCGACCGCAGAGGGGCCGCCAGCCTTGTTCGGGTTCTTAAGCGGATCGTCGCGCTTCGAGGAGGAAGACTCCCCGTTGCCCGTCATGGATGACGCAGGTTCGAAGAAACCCTAAAACTCCCCCTACCTGGCGCGCCAGCTGTCGGCGTAGAGACGCCTCTAGCGGTGGTCCGGAGGGACCCCCTTTGGAATTCGGCCCAGGGGAGTAGTGAGTCTCTTACGAGCCCTGGGGTGTATTAGAGCTTTGCGAGTAAACCCGGTGGCTAAGGAAGTAAAGACGCAGACATTTACCCAGGTTCAGGCCGCCCCGGAAGGCGTAATACCCTACATCCTGCTTGTTTTTGTATATATTGGCGTATATGGAGAGTATGATGAGTTACAAAGGTGCACACTGTTCTTCTTCTTGCTCTAGCCCTGAGGAAGAACGGTGCTTCTTTGGTACGGAGTAACCTTAGAGAGATCTAACCTAAGGAAAATCGAGCTAGGAAAAGAGCCAACCCTTTGCATGGACCAGGCTCTCCCCTTATATACCCGGGGGAAGACCACATAGGTCGGCAAAGGAAAACATGAGCTGTACTTGTGCTGTAGACGACGTGGGCGTTACTGGAAGCGCCCACACCTTCATTTAATGCCCACTTGAGACTTTCGGCCGGGCCGTCGCCTCGCGGTGTGTCGGAGCAGGGGCTCTGACACCTTTGCCTTCGGCGGGCCCCGCGGACGGAGACTTACGGGGTTTCTTCTGACTGGGTTGGTAAGTCGTCCTCTCACGGGCCCCCATGGGTCAGCCTCTCATGCCGCGCAATTGGTTGCGCGGCGGCGTCCCCCATGGGGTGAAAAGGTTGACAGCGACAGGGCGTGCGGGGCGGCGCGCTTGGTCGGTCAAGGAATCTGTCAGCCCGGGCCCACCCCTGAGAGAGAGAGAGGGGGATAGCTAACAGAGCTTATCGCCTGCACCGGCGGGACCCAGCCTGACCGTCATCATGCCCTCACAGGGCTTCGGGTTCCCCGTCGGAATGACAGGCATTAAATGCCTCCGCCAGGGCGGAGGCTTGCCGGAGAAGCTTGGCGCTGGACGACGTGCATGGACGAGGGCCCCACCAGAGGACACGTCATCCCCCGGGCACTCGGCCCCGAGCGACCTCCTTCGCTAGGAGGGGCGCCAGCTGTCTTCTACAAGCCCCCGAGCAACCCCGAGCGCTCGGGGAGCACCCGCCGGGGGGCTGTTCGGGGTGCCTTGAAGGGGGAGCCCGAGGGAGAGTGCTCGGGGGGCGGACCCCGAGCGCTCCCCTGGGCCCCACATCTGCCAAGATGCCGAGCGCTCGGGAGGGGACCCCGAGCGCGCCCTTCGCCTTCTGGGACGCCGAGCGCTCGGGGACGGACCCCGAGTGCTCGCTCAGTGCATGGGCCGTGGGCTCCCGGAGGCCCACGACTCCTTCTGCTTTGCGGATGCAGCCTCTGGAGGAGACCCCTGATTCCTTGGGATTGGCCGCGGGCTCCGTACGACAATCCGGGTGGGGCCCAAGGCCCCAGCGACCGGAGCGCCACGCGTCACCCTCTGCGGTATCTGGTTGGCCTCCGCCGGCGGTTAGGGGTACCCTGGGCCCCATTCCGCCGACAGTACTCATCTAGCTTGTTGATCTGGCCAGACGATGAAGACTCAATTCCAAGGACGATGGAGGTATCTACGAGTGCTAGGACATAACCCCAGTTGGTTGTCTATCAGGTATGGCATACTGTTGGGCCACACCATCACTGATTTTCTGCTGCAAGACTTTTAGCCACTAAGCTACAAGTATATGACCTCGATCTCAATGGTCTATTTATGTAATGTATTTTGATATGTACGTGTATGACAGTGATCATCAAGCTAACTTGTGTGTACTGGCTACTGATCATGGGACCAGTGCAGGAATCACAAGGGTTATCCAATCCTTAAAACTAGGTACGCCACAAGCCGTCTCAGCTGATTATCGAGCTGAGTATGATGAGTTCACCAGGACTGGGTCATAGTCCAAGAGGAGGCCTCTTACAGATTACATGGTATAGAATACATTTTTGTACGCTATAAATCGAATTATGGTTATTTGTTTCTCTTCATCACAACAACCTATTTAATTTGCATTGTAGGGAACCTAGTTGGCCCGCATGAGTTCCCAAGCTAGGGAAATACTATCTATACCTCAAGGGTCGGAGGGAGAGGTCGCATGCCTTAGAGAATTTATAAGGGTAACTTGTTATCCAGCTTAGAATTTGTTGATGCTTTGTTGATAGCCGTCCATTGGTATGTCAGTTCCTAATTTTACAGGGCATTGGGCCAATGCTTTAGCTAAGAAGCTAAATTGTCACCCCCTGGGGATGTGGTGCAGCTGGCACCATTTCGTAGTGGCTCCTCATGGTGTGCTACTAGTACGGTCTCGATGGCGGGAGATAGTTCTACACACACACCAGAATCGACCGGTAATTATGAGGATAGCGAGGAAGGCAACGGAAGAGAGGGAGACGAGGATGATGACTATGAGTCTAGCAGAGAAGAGATTCCCGACTAAACCATCCTCTCATAGATTCCTAGTGCTCCTCTAGCCTCACTGCCATCACAGGTAAATACCGTAAATACCGCAATTCAGTACTGACAATATATATGCTTTATTATTTTATACTGACACTATGTTTGTTTCATTATTCTGTAGTTCACATCCACGCAAGGAGGATAGAAGCACGTGATCCTAATAGCGTGCTAGATAAGCCTAGGTAGAAAAAGGTGGGAAAAGATGTGAAAAGGTGGACACTGACCTCCAACCGGCCCAAGAAGATGCGTCGAAGCTTATAGTCCACTATAGTGTCTACATTGAATGTTAATGCTTGCACGCTTTATCTATTTGAGTATTTGTAACAAGCAAGTTCTAGGTACATATATGTCGTGAATGTACTTACTATTTATCTATATGATCATGCCAATTCTCGCTTTTTATCTATTTGAGTTAACGCAAGTTTCATAAATACTTCGTATTTAACATCTTTGAGCTCATGTTTGTGCTTGTCTTCAAATGAGAAATTTAAGGACTAAGACATTCTGGCTTTGCTGCTAATTACTATGGTGCTGCCAAAAATGGAGCCTCAAGGTAGCCCGCAGCGCCTTCAAATCTGGCGCCTCAAGGTAGCTTTGCGGCGCTGCCAGGTTTGGCATCACAAGGTAGAGCGGTGGTATCTCCAAGTCTAGCACCGCAGTAGTTACATATGTGTTCCTAGGATCTCATGTTTATTTCATAACTTCCATGTGCATTTCATCTTGAAGCTCGTCATGAGAATGCCATGTAGGTTCTGTTAGAAGATCACACGGAGTGATTGAATGATCACCGGACAATATTCTTATGACCAGATATGATTTGACTTTGCTAATTATGCTCCCTGATTATGCATTTTAATTTCTCTTGAATTTGTGCAGGATAAAGGTAAACCCTAACAATGGCATCAATGAATATCTCTTGCCACTTTTTCTCACAGACCCTTCCACTGAATAAGGAAGGCAGTAAAGGCCAACTAAAATCCAAGTACCACGAGGACACTAATAAATCCAACTATGTAACATAATGCAATAAAAACATAGTACTAAAAAATATAATGTTTCAAACTATGGAATTAAAGTTTTACAATCCAACATACGTAAAGCACATAACCTCTACTACGTGTAACATGGCCACTTCCCCTTCCTAACATCTTCTGGCTCGGCTTCCTTAGCACATCTTTCCCTCTCACACTTCCTCTCCCTTTCAGCTTCACGCTCCACTGTCTTCTCGGCTTCCTTGGCACGCTCTCTCACCAGACGTTCCTCCCGTCGCAGATGCTCCACCTCAAGCTCCTCTTGCCGCTCATTATGACGCTACTTAAGGTCCTCATCTCAGTCTTTGTTGAGTGTGACATAAGTTTGTCATTTTTTGTCATCTTCATGTCAATCCACTACGTGAAATCACATAGTGGAGACGTGATTCCTAAAATAAGGGGTTAGTACAAGCCGGGACATAACATAATTTTCATACTGCTATAACTTGTTGTGGTTAGATTATGTATGAAATTTCCAGAGTGTCAAGAGGACGTTCAACGATACCTTGAGGAAAGGGGAGGTAGGGCCGAGGAGAGCGGGAGAGACTTGAGTCGGTGCTGCCGACCACGGGAAGGAGAGGGGGCGGCACAGCCGGGCATGTGAAGGGCCGGAGGAGGCGGGGGAGGACGCTAGGAGGGGAGAGTTTAGAGAAAGAAGAGGAAGACACGGCTGAAAGGGTATATCCCTTGTAGTGTTGGGAGTCTAGCGCCGTGGCGCTGTAGCCCTGGCCACGTCAGCAAACCACAGCATCTTGGCTGCCAGTGAGCAAGGATTGTAGTGCCGTTGATCTTGGTGCCACAGAGTGTTCCCACGGCACCAAAAAGTCAGATTTGTAAAAATTTTATTAGAAAGAGTTATTAATAAATAAATATAAAAAAAGTTATTTTATAAAAGAGGTTCCAAAAACTGTTGGAGCTGATGCAAGTAGGTGCACCAGCCCAAGTCCAAGGGGGAATATTGTTTTTCCTTTTGAAGAATTCGATTTTCATTTTTTTAGAACCGATAGAAGCATTATGATTCACTCAGGAGAAAAAGAGTTTATTTAAGTACAATTAAAAAAACTCTATTCTAACTGGTAACTGAAAAAGGAGAAGGGAAGACATAGGAATTTTTTTGCACATTAATCCTTTTATTATCTTTATTTTAAAGTTAACCCCACCCCAGAAAAATTCCATTTCTAACCCTTTCACGTCGCAGACCAACTCTGTGACGCCACAGTCTCCAGCACCACGACCATGGGGATGTGGCGGCTGACGTGGCCAAGGCTATGGGGCCATCCATCTTGGCGCCGCAGTTTTGGCGCCATGCATCTTGGCGCTGCAGCCTCTATACCCCTTCGCTCCCGGCCTCGTCTTTCCTTCTTCTTCCATTCACCCCTCTGCACCTTCATGTTGCTGGCCAGCCTCCTTCCACCCCTCCCACCGTAGTTAACCTTCTGGTGAGCTCTCTTCTCCGACCACGTCCTCCGACCTAGTTCGTAAAGATGTCAGCATCATTTCATCCATTTATTAATTTTGTTACTTAAACATTGCATGTATTTTGGTCATTTCTTGCATTTGGTTCGTAATGAAGTTGTTTGAAAGATAGAAAAATGATGGATGAGTCTCGTGGTCATGCTAAACCCAGTGTGCCGCCGCTGTGTTGGTGTGGTGACCCTTGCAAGATAGACAAATCGGAGGCGTATGATACGTAAGGTAGGAGGTATTGGATGTGTGTGAACTTTGAGTTTGATCCTCCAGCAGCCGTTTGGCACTCCGGTAATTTCGTACATAATGTAGCAATTGAAGTTAAAATTTTAACGGTATTGAAATCATATTATTTTTGGGCACATGCTAACTGAGTTTTACAGAAATTCATGCCTCCACTATGCGATTTCGAAGAGTGGATTGACACGGAGATGACTAAAAATGACATAGCGACTGTCACACTCCACAGGCAATGGGAGGAGGATGACAGGAAGCTTCGTAAGGAAAAGCACAAGGAGCTTAAGGCAGAGCGGCTGTGATGAGAAGAACATGAGATGAGAGAGTGTGCCTTGGAAGCCTGAAGAGAGTGGAGCGTGAAGCCGAGAGCGAGAGGAAATGCGAGAGAGCATGACGTGCGAAGGAAGCCGACCCAGAGGCTATTAGGAAGGGGAAGTGGCCATGTTGCACGCAGTAGAGATATGTGTATCACACATGTTCTAGTGCAATAATTTTAATTAGATCAGACTAAGACATTATTAGTGTAGTTCTGATTGTATTATGTAGTGTACTCAGATGTACTTTTACTCAACGTCGTAGTATCGAACTTGAGCGTGAACATTATTCCTTCGTCGTTAACCAGAAAGTTATTTAAATGATTATTTATGCATATGGGAAGACATCGTGAAAGGAATGTCTATGCCACTTGTATATTGCTTAACCTAATTGTTTAGGTTTGTTCCAAATTGGATTAACCTATTTTATACAGTACACCTTACATAACCACTGCGTAGGACTACATGTGTAGCGAAGGAGCATATATCTGGATGTCAATTTGATAACTGCGGTGCCATGCCTGGACGCAACCTGATTGAGGCGCCAAACCTAGTGGCGCTGCAAGTGTGCGTTGAGGCACCAAACCTAGCAGCGTCGTAGCCTTCAGCACTGAGTTGCACAACAAGTCCAACTCATTCGCATGCATGTTCTATTCTCATCCAGTATAACGATGAGCATTCTCTTCATTGTCCAACTCTGAGGTAAACCAATACGGAGTAAAACCAATATAGACCATGCTTGTGAAATAAACATGTAGTAAATAGACCAGGAGTCTTGACCATACTTGTCATTGTGCACAACACTAATGTCCTAACCATTCTCATCATCTACAAATAGAAATACATCCCAAACCCTAAAGCAACAACACGCTACGAACTTCAATGTGCCCTCTTGCGCCCGTCGGAACTCGGTGTAAACTTGTTCGCAGCTTATCCTGCCTTTTCCAGCCTTGGCCTATCCCTGACGCCATTTGGATTTGAAGGGTTCCGTACTCCTTATGTCGATGTGGACTTGAAATCATCGAAAGATGCATATTGTTAGTACTAACATTTGACACTCCATACGATACGTACACTTAAGAGTTTTTTTACCTGGGATAGCTGCGAGGCTGGTGGAGCTCCTGGAATCTGTGATAGAACGTTGTAGTCTAGAATCTCATCTTCTTGTCCCTCCCTCTCTGTGCTATCTTCGTCGGCAATAGATTGAGGTGTCCTTATAGTGCTACTTCCCGCCATGGAGGACGTACTGCCAGAGCGACGGGAGGATGCACTACCATATGGTCTATGGTGGACCACATCACCAGGGGCATGCCCGTTCAGCTTTGCCGCGCTGCATTTTCGTCCAATGCCTTGTGAAAACTCTAAGTTAGTGAACAATACCAGGGTACAAATTATTCATCGTGACATCTTTTGTATGGATACGAACCTACCCTTAAAAAGTCTCGAAGGCGTGCGACCTCTCTGTCTGACCCCGGTGGTATGGAGAGTATCTCCCCCACCTGTGCACTCATACGGGCCAGCTGGTGTCCCTGATATGGTATGTTTGCATAATATATGAATGAACAATTAAAATATATTGCGTCCATGAACCAAACAACTTCCTCCATACCACATAATCTGAAGGAGGTGCCCTCTTGGGCTGTGACCCTGTCCTAGTGAAGTCATCGTACTTGTCTCCGAAGTTCGGCGACCTCCTCATTGATCTCTATCTCGTGAAAGGCAGGTTTAAGCTTCACCCTAGAAACCTCGTGCAGCCAACGCAGGTACTCTGCATACTACGACGGGTTGTGCACGGCCTGCACTATATGCAATCGCTGCCGACGTTGCACCCACTCATCGTGGTAGAGTCGGTGCCTATGCACCCAGTTGTTGTCGCTATAGCGATTCCTCCGGTCAAACCTGTAGGGAAAATTCATAACTAAGCAACAAGTAATTTACAATGGAACTAATAACAAGAGACAAACTTACTTGTGCAATTCCACTGATGTGTTGGACTCCTTAGGTGGGAATTCCTGGAGGCTCCCAAACTGGTGCTGCACCCTATGTGGCATGTGGTACTCGACCAGGTGGAAACAAATGAGAGGAGCTCGTGTCCTCCATAGGTCCCCATCCCTCCTGCATACAGGATTTAGCAAGACCCACCGTACTCAGGAAGCTCAAAAGGGAGCCAGGTCACCTGTTTCATCAAAAGTATGAGAGTAAGGATGTCCAAGTACTGGTGAA
>JAGXJF010004130.1:0-43357 GCA_019208055.1 Stipa capillata
TTTCTTCTATGAGGTTTCATCTACTCGTCAGGATAATTTTATCTAACATATTACATACGGAAAGCTCTGTTTTAACATGTGGTTTTTTGAGAGACTTTCCATTTTAGGGCTTGATTGTTGTATTTTTGTGAGGAAATATATGGATACTCTTTGAATCGTCTCGCATATCGTCAGTCTCATCAATTGTTTCTCACAGAGTTGAGATTGCAAATATGCCCTGTATGCTTTATATTGCGAAATCCAATCCGCTTTTTATCAACACAAGCAAGTTGACTGACGTCAAGTAACGTGTTAAAAACTTTGAATCCACAAGGTATTGTCTTGCATTATTGTATCACTTCTTTATTTTATAATTTTAATGTACCATTCAGCGTTTTATGATTTTTTGTTGTTTTTAATGTATAAGGGCTGGCTAATGGTTGTTATGCCGGGGGGCAGGCATAACCTTTGAGAGAGTGGCGAAGATATGTGAAGGCCCTTGTCTTACTGACATGTGATAATGTATTGCATGCTGTAAGCTTGTGTGACTACTGTAATGTAGGCATGGTCTGTTTTAGTGTTCTGAACTTTAGTTATAAAAACTTCTCATGATTTGAGAACTAATGATTAATTGATGATTGTAAGCTGTGTGTAGTCTGTATCATAGTGGCCCTTTGTTCGGTTCTTTTTTGTATACGAACATGTGTTGTGTGATGATATAAGAATATGAGATAGTGCATTAGTATGTGTGACTGTGAGTTTTGGCTGATGTTAGATTTTTCCTGGTTTGGAAGTATTATCCCATCCTTTGGCAGGAATTATGCTATGATTATTACTACTGTTTTATATACTATCTTCTTCAACATGAGTGGGATTAATTCTATCATGTCGATATGTTCAAGCTTCACTGAAATTGGAAATCATGACTCAGGTATGCTACTGTTTTTATTTCCATCCTACTGAGGGGACACGTATTTCTTATTAGAACGTTCCTTTTTATGCGTGAAGAGTAACTTGTGTTTCAACTTTTTTTTTCAGGCCATTCATATTTTATGATAAGGTTGTCATTCACTATTTTCTTCTTCTTTCTCTATGTAAATTACAGAAGTTATCTTGCTTAAGTACATTTTCTATCAGGCAAGATTTATGATTGGGCGAAAAAGAAGGCTGCATTAATCTGTAACTACTTCGCATAGGCTTATTTTGATGGCACTAATCATTGGCAAATCCACATAATCATATTTTCTAGTGTTTTTGCTGTCATTTTTCAAGAGGATCTTAGCTATATCATTACTTAGGGCGTAGTCCTCAAGCATAAAGTTTGCGCAACTTGGGAAATTCTAAATACTATGATAGTTATTCATAATAAACTATATAATCAAATGGGCTCATTGAGCTATCGCGTTCTCATATCTTTGTCTCTCACGTGGTAGTTAGTTCTTTTTTTGCGCATATTCTTCAATTTCTTGAGTGAATACTTCTACGAGCAATTCATTGTTTCTCCTGTTAGTCCAGATTCTTGGGGCTTATGTGTTAGATGTCTCTTTTTGACGTGCTTATTGGCCTGCAATTTTGTAAAAAAAATAGATTTATTAATCCATGTTTCAAAAAATTTCTTATTGAATTATTGATGTCGCAGGTTCTTACTACTTGGCCTGCATGAGCACTCTGCTACTTTTCTCTTAATTTGATTCGTATACTTGCCTATCATTTATTTCGCTATGCAAGTCGCAATGTTGTGATCATGTGATCAGGGTGCTATCCACTAGCGATTGTAATTTGGCTGTCTTGTTGTGCAGTATAGCTCCACAGTGTCTTCTAGCGCTTCCGACTGTTGGCTGGGTCTTCCTTTTGTCTTTGATTGTTGCAGGACGGCAAGTAAGTGTATCCTCTAGCAGTGATCGGTCAATTCCGGGGCTGTTTTTTGGTGCTGCGATTGTATTGTTTGTGCGTTGTTGATCTTTCGGCGTCTTGATTCTCGATTGGTCTTGCGGTGGTGTTCTCTCCTCTTCGGTGTCTCTATCATCTGAATTTGAGCATTTGTTGCCGCGTGTGTCACAGTGGCATCTTGCATTAGCATGATTTCTGCTATTCAAAGGGCCTTTTAATTTTCTGTATAGAGTAATCTGTATCTATCTTTTTCTGGGTTTCTTTCGATGCCTGCAGAGTGCTAAATTTGTTCAATACACTTACTTTGACAAAAAAAAATTTATTGAATCTGAATTGATTGTTGAGCCGGCTGCGACTATAATCTGCTGTCCCGGAGCTTTGGGATATGGCATATTTTCTTTCTGCGAAGCATTTTTTTTTTTTGCCTTATGGTCTTAATCGCATCGCGTCAATGAAATATTTTTTTGGAAGTTGCATTCTATGTTTAGATAAGTTACGCAGCAACCTGTAACTTTTATGAGGGCATGACGTTAACATAGTAGACGCATCTTTCGTAAATTAGCTTTTTCGCACAATGAGCAGGGCTATAGATTCCTTGTGCAGTGTAGGTTGCAGGGCGCTTATGATGGGCCCCAGTAATTTTCTCAAAAAAGATCGCTAAAGTCTTTTATAGGCATGGAGTACGTGATCTTTGGTAAAGGCTTGCATCAACCTAGTTCATTTTTTTTAGGGCTCATGGATATGGAATTGCGATGTTTGGATGACTTGCTTGCTGGATATCTTGTAAATATATACTTCTACTTATATTAGTTCTGGCACTTGTTCTTTCCACAGCTATAAATCAGACCAAGTATGTTGGGCTTTGTGGAAGAACTACTTGTTCACTTTATTTTCTCTCTTTGTATCTGCATATTTTGCATGCTATTGTGTCATATTGTGCCGAAAAACAATAATTGAAGCGCTGATGACCATCTATAAACGCGATTTAGGACTCAGCATCATGGGTCCTTGATTATGTAGTTGGTTCTTCACGTTCTTGCAGTTGTTTGATGAATGGTTAGGAGATTGCTGCTTGAATATTACAGTGTATAAAAACAAATCTTTCCCTGCTGCATAGCTCCTAATAATGCTGGTTGAAGTACTTTATGTGGCATGCAGCACGGCATACTAGCTCAATCATTCTTGGCGACAGTGATTCAAATTCTAATAAACTGTCTAGATGATTGTTTCATTCGATGTTCATAGTAAATATCTTCATGTATGGAGCGTGGAGTGGCTTTGTAAGGGGTGCAAAAAAGGTTCCTTCTGGCCTTTTCTTGGTGCTGGCCTTTCTTTATTATATGTGGAACATAACAGTTCTGTGGTTTGTGTTTGGGTATAAGACAGTCAGTTTATTGTCATTCTGCATTGCTACATCTTGGTCCAGTGATAAATGCTCTTTGGGCGCTTTTCCGTTTGTCTATGGGCATGTCAGGAAGGTTTGAGAATTGTAGCCATTTGATGTATATTAATGCACTTAAGAAGTGGCATCTTGTAGGTTAATGGAGCACAAACCGAAGCAATGCAGTTAGATCCCTCGATGGCCATTTATTCGCCACTAACGGGGAGGCAAACGCTTCATTATTAGAAATCATATCTATTTGTCTTGTAGTGTGGTATGCGAAGCTGACACGGGCGAAATCACCTGATACACCAATTATATTATCCTGCCTACGAGCTAGCCCATCAGGCCCTAATAAAGATTCTTTAGCTAAATATGTTCTCTGTGCATCTGTATCAAATGTGTAGATAGAAGCTATAGGATCTCACTAGAATGTGTGTGGCGCACTTTGCGCTAGCTTTGTTTCCCTGGATGAGATGATTTGAGTGATCTGTGCATCATCGTCATTTTGATTGGGCGATTTCTTTTCTGATTTGGAGTTCTTGATGGGTTGCTGTATATTGCTTCTTTTGTGTATGGTAGGGGGATAAGAGCAGGATAGTTTACGACGCCGCTAGGCGAAACGACATGATTGGCCAATGGGGGGTTAAATTATATTTTGGCATGTTGTGCTAAAATCGACCCTTTGGCACAATTGTTTTGATCATCTCGTTTTCTCATTTCTGTTGGCATATGCTTATGTGATCTCTAGAAATCTTCGACGTCCCCTGATGTGGATCGTAGGCTGCATGGATTGTGTTTTCTTATGGATTATCCTAAGTTTATCATGTTTTCGCCTATTTTCCATCCTTTATTTACTTACAACTTACACGCATTTGAGGCTTTAGCGACCATCAACTGCTCTTTAGCTTGTGAGTCTTCGTTCTTCCATTTGCATTTGTATTGTTCATCACTATTCTTCTCCTTTCTTCTGTGAAGTTTTATTTTTCTTGCTTTGGCTTGCTGATGTACGTTTATCTGCTTGCTCTTGTGATATATCTGTATCTTTTGGCTTGCCATTTCTGTTGCACAACAGTGTGATCCTTGTCACTGCATTGTTATTGTTCTTTTTTCTTGAGTGATAATTCGCTGCCTTGACGACTGAAAAGCCTATTATGCAAGCATAGTCATTGTAGAAACTGTGTGCCGCTGCGTCACTCTCAAAAGTCATATTCATCTGTGGTACATGATTGCTTTCTCCTTCCTGACTTAACTTTTCAGCTCTTTCTATACTCTCGTTCTCCAAGAATATGCTAATATCTTCTATCGTAATATGTTCTTGTTGATGATGTTGCTCTTCTTCTTCTTCTTCTTCTTGTTCTTCTATGTTATCTGTTTGATTTTCATCTTGGTCTTCCATAACATTGGTTTCATAGTCTGCATTGAACTCACCTCCTTCCTGATCTGAAACAAACCCATGCACTTCTTCACTTATGTCTAAGTGTCCTAGTGGTGTCTGATTCGAGTGAATGGTGTTGTTAATGTAGTTCCCAAAATGGCTTGACTCTGAATATTCTTTTGCTTCAAATTGTTTTAGGCAAGGAAACAAATCATTTTTGCTGCTTGTGCTCAAGTTGATGTCATCCTGTTACAGAAAGGTAATATCAAACATCAGTTAGTTCATGCTTGTGCTCAAGTTGATGTCATGCTTAATTTACTTGTGTAAGTGCTAAAAAGAAATTCATTTATACCTCTAAATTGAAAGGAGCTTGTGGCATGTATGTGTAGCTCCCTATTTGACCTTCAATACCATCATTGTGAAGTTGCCCAAGAATGTCCATCTGCTGCATAAGTGATGTGTATGGGTGGCTGCCATCTTGTGAATTAGGCATCTGTATGAAACATGTAGCATATCATTTTCATTTTGAAATGCCGGTGAAATAAGTTAATTGTATTGATTTTTAAAAGTTGCAGTACGTTATACTTGTTCTTGCACATTATAAAATAGTGCAAGTTCTGTGTAATGTTTGTGCAAGTTTTGTATCAGATTTTGCTTCTTTTTCTATCAGGGTAAATCTACTCCAGGAATTCTATCTAACTTAGTTAATTTCTGTCTCAGACTTTGGTTTGTTTTCTTTATTTTGAGTGGCATTATTCATATTCAGTCTTGATTATTGTTTTTGTATGCTTTTGATTCAGGAATCTACATAGATGAGAAGGGATGGAACTGGGATCATACCATGGTTGTTCGACGAGTGATATAGATGTGGATGTGAAAAATAGTGGGACAAGGACTGATGGAACTGGGATCACTTTGAAAGTTAATTGTATTATTTTTGAAAGTTGCAGTACATTATAGTTGTTCTTGCACATTATGAAATAGTGCAAGTTCTGTGTAATGTTTGTGCAATTTTTCTATCAGATTTTGCTTCTTTTTCTATCAGGGTAAATCTACTCCAGGAATTCTATCTAACTTAGTTAATTTCTGTCTCAGACTTTGGTTTGTTTTCTTTATTTTGAGTGGCATTATTCATATTCAGTCTTGATTATTGTTTTTGTATGCTTTTGATTCAGGAATCTACATAGATGAGAAGGGATGGAACTGGGATCATACCATGGTTGTTCGACGAGTGATATAGATGTGGATGTGAAAAATAGTGGGACAAGGACTGATGGAACTGGGATCATACCGTGGCCCTGGTATGTTCTTCATGATCCACTTGATGTATGTTGTATCCTGATTTTTTGTTGTTGTTTTTCTCTCTTCTTCTTTCTCTGCCGTCATTCTCCTCCATTGTCTCGTCTCGATTTGATCTGTTTCTCCTCTCAATCTCTTCTTCTTTCTTTCTTTCTTGAAAAAGGGGTAAGATGTACTACGTACACTGTATGCCCAAGATATACGCACAGGATATGTTGGGCCCAGTAGCGGATCAGCCCATTAGTTAGGGCCTTACATGTCGGCCCGTTATTTTATTGGATTGTCCACCCGGTAAGCAGAAGTGGGCCAATCAGCCCAATAGCGGAAGTGGGCAGAAAAAAACAGATAACCGTTGGATCTAGATCTGAAGGCTAAGAAAAAAGTGACTGAAATTTTTAAAAATTTCAAGCAACTGATCAATAGACAAGCCCATATAAATTTCGACAATGCAATGAAAGACAGCAGAAGCATTAGCTTCAGCATCTCCTCCCACTTCGTCGGATAACCATGCCCTGCACGCGCGGGCGCGCGCACGCGTATACACGGGCAGGATGCACGCCCGTACGTACGTGTCCTCTTTCAGAGGCCTCGCCTGACGCGTGCCGCGACAGCAGGGACACCGAGCGGCCCGGAGCGCGTCCGCGTCTTTCCGCACACGTGACACCCCCGCGCCTCGCCACGCACCGCCCCTCCCCTGCTATAAAAAAGCGATGCTCCGCTGCTCTTTCTCCATCACCATTCGCTCAAGCATCAGCAGTTGCGTACACCACGCGCCGCACGCACGCACATCCGTTAGTTTCAGGTAGCCAGGGAAGCTCTCTTTCGGCAGCAATGGCGTCCGGTCAGGAGAGGTCAGAGCTGGACCGCATAGCCCGCGAGGGGCAGACCGTCGTCCCCGGCGGCACCGGCGGCAAGACCCTCGAGGCCCAGGAGCACCTCGCTGAAGGTACGTAATCCAGATATGTTTTGTACTGAACCTGCTATTCGTCTGTAATTAACACTTCTGATACTGACTACTAGCACTGTTGTATGCGTGCGTGTGTGCAGGGCGCAGCCGCGGCGGGCAGACACGGAAGGAGCAGATGGGGGAGGAGGGGTACAGCGAGATGGGGCGCAAGGGAGGGCTGAGCACCATGGACGAGTCCGGCGGCGAGCGCGCCGCCAGGGAAGGCATCGACGAGTCCAAGTTCAAGACCAAGTCATAGATGATCAGTGCCTAGATAGCTGCAGTGTGGCAAGCGAGCGAGCTGACTGCTGTATATAGTTCACTGTTGGTTCACCTCCTTAGTGTGTGTCCACGTACTGAATAATGTAGGTCAGGTGTTGACGTGAGAGCATGCATGTAGGCGATCATATGTACTGTGATCATGTGTGCTGTTAGCTGTCCGTGTAAGTGTCGTTGTGTGGCTCCATTGCTCTGGCTGTGTCGTCCTAGGTTAGCCGCTTTATTTCATGCGCGTCCCCCGCTGGATAGTCGCGCATGGTTTAGTAGCTGATCCACCTCTGGATCTAAACAGTGTCTTGTGCGTCGTCCTTTCTATCCCTCCTTGTTACTCAGTAATGGTAGTCGTCGCTGTTGAATTACAAGTTACATCAGTTCTTTGTTGATTTATGCGCTCCTACGTACTAGCACAGATAAAATGCGAAATTTTTGCTGTAATGCATACGTCCTTCGTATTCACGCAAGAATGCAAGATCTAATTCTTGAGCAGGAGTATTTGTGATCTTCACTCGCAAAAAAAATTGTATTTGTTGTCTTGAGTGACGATGGAAACGATATCAACGGAACGGAACAAGGTGCCCACGTCCCTCTTAAGCAGCAGTAGTTTATAGTCTTGAGTGAACGATGGAAACGCTATCAACGGAACGGCACAAGGTGCCCACGTCCCTCTTAAGCAACAGGAATTTATGTTATCTTTAGAGGATCACATGACTGAGTCGCGGGCAATATTATCTTTTCCTTTCTCATTATTTGTCCCCGGTAGAGATGCCGGGCGCAGCTTCTCTTAGGATAACCTGTAAATCATGGCTCAAAACCATACGAGCGTGCATGGATGCAACAAGCACTCCGTACAGAAGTCATGTGTTATGTGCAACCGGCTCCTGTTTTCACAGGATTAATTAATTAATCAGTTTGCAGTTTCCAATAGGAACAGTTTATCACACACAGAGTATACATCCCACGAGCTAGCGCGATGAGTTTGAGAAGATGACGAGATGGTGAAGATGCACTTTTCGAACTGTTTTTTTTTAACTGTTATGCAGTGTTGGTGCATGCATGGAAGTATCTACGGTTGGTTGGTAAATGTTATGCCATTTCACTGAAATTCGACAAAATGTTGGTTGCGCATATGTATATGCATACCGACAATCTTATTTGAATCAGACACTTATTGGCTCTAACCCCGAATCCGAGATAAGTATATTTTTTAAACATCATCTATTTATATGCACATGGTGTTGTGTAGGGATCTATCGAGAAATCTCACTATGTGGACTGCACATGGCTTAGGAGAGAGGTAGATCAAAATATCAGATAAATACAAAAATTCTAAACTAGAAAAATAAATAAATTCTAACTAGATAAATACAAAATTAATACAAATTGCACAATTTTAGTAATAAAGTTATACAGAAATAAATAAATACTAATTTAGATAGATAAAAATAATAACACTGTTTAAACAATTTTAGCAATAAAGTTACGTAGATTTAAAATGCGAAAGTATCGTGCAAAGAATCTGCAACTATGCTTGTATTTTGTTCGATTTTGCTCATATTTACTAATAGAGCTGAATCATATACAAAAGATACCCGCAAAAAAAATCTAAACTAGATAAAAATAATAATAAATGTAAGCTAGATAGATACAAAAAATTAATTCTAAGCTAGAAAAAAGAATAATTCTAAGATAGAAAATATAATAATTAATTTTAAGTTACATAAACACAAAGGATTAATTCTAAGATATATAAATACAAAATCCATATTTAAACTAGAAACTAAAACGCAAAAAGTTAAAAGCTAGATAAATACAAGATATATAATTATAAGCCAGATAGATAAAAAATTTAAGACCAATTGCACAGTTTTAGTACTAATGTTGCTAATTTTAAATGCAAAACTATCATACAAAGAGTCCATGACTGGATAGTTATATTCATATTTATGAATGGAACTAAATCATATAAAATTAAAAATTAAAAATCATAAATTATCTTCACCATCAAATCAACACAAAGTACACAGAGAGAAAAATAAAATCTCTCTGCTTCTCTACATTACTCAAAAGCCACACTTCAAAAAGATCACACAGAAAGGCTCAAAACAACCTCGGGGGGAACCCGAGCTGATCACAGATTTCACCACACTAATCAGACGGAGCAATAGTAAATATGTTCATATATATGTATATGTTTATGTACCCTCTTTAACTACACCTCTGCCTACGATACGCGAAACAACCGTTAACATTAGCAGAGGTGGAGTGTCTCGATGACCATCCTGGGTCCTGGTCCGTGCTTTCCAAATTGCAAAAGCAAATTATCAGGGAATATATGACACATTACTTGGCCCATGACGTAACAATTAGCTGCACATCAATCCATTTGATCATATATTTATTTTGAGCCACGCTTCGCCACTGAATATTAGTACAATGAATCAAAATCTATAAATGAAACAACTCCAAACCTAAAAGTGCATGTACAAACAAAGCACAAAGATGCTCACCGAACTCCAGACTCACGACCCTCTCTTTAAACGGAATCTGTAATAGAACAACGGTTAGTCTACGACACCTGGTCTCCGATCGGTCGGACACCCAACATGGAAACCAGTATGGCCTCATCTTAAACTGAAATATGTATCCGTACGTGCACGGACCGGCAGCACAGGACACCGCAGAAGTCCTAGCTAGCTCTAGTACGGCATCCCGTTTCTTGGGATAACTATGTCCTACTCCTACGCGCGCGTGCGCGCACACACACGTACGCATGCTCATGCATGCACGCTCGTACGTGTCGCTCCTCCAGAGCCTCCGGCAGACGCGTGGCGGCATAGCCGGGACACCGAGCGTCCTCGTCGCCGCACACGCGCCGCCTCGTCGCCTCGCGACGCGCCCCTCCCCGCCGGCTATATAATGCCCGGACGCTAGACCTCCTCCGTTACTCATCAGCATCGAGCAGTTGCATACACCACACGCTCACACGTTCATCCGTTCCAGTCAGTTTCAGGTAGCCAGGGAAGCTCTCTTACGGCAGCAATGGCGTCCGGTCAGGAGAGGTCGGAGCTTGACCGCATGGCACGCGAGGGCCAGACCGTCGTCCCCGGCGGCACCGGCGGCAAGACCCTCGAGGCCCAGGAGCACCTCGCCGAAGGTACGCACGCAACCCAACCCCTAGAGATTGATATGTTGAAACGGAGCTGCCGTTTGTTCTGTGACGACTTTTGATACTGACTACTTGCACTACTGTATATACGTGCAGGGCGTAGCCGCGGCGGGCAGACACGGAAGGAGCAAATGGGGGAGGAAGGGTACCGCGAGATGGGGCGCAAGGGAGGGCTGAGCACCATGGACGAGTCCGGTGGCGAGCGCGCCGCCAGGGAGGGCGTCGAAATCGACGAGTCCAAGTTCAAGACCAAGTCCTAATCGGCGCCTAGCTACGTAACTCGTGTAGCAGCAGCAAGTCCGGCTGCTTAGGTTGGCTGTCAGTTAGTTTACCTTAGGTGTCCCCACGTACTGAATAATGTAGGTCAGGTGTTGACCACAAGCATGCACGCACAGGCGATAATATGTACTGTGATCGTGTGTGCTTTGCTAGCTTTAGGTACTAATGGTCATGGTGGGTGCCCGTGTTAGTCAGTGTCGTTGTGGCTCGCGCGAGGCAGTCTCAGTTGCTAGGTTGTTTACATGCACGTCTCCGGCTAGCCGTAGCTAGTCGCGGCGCATGGTTTTGTTACTTTTGTAGTTGCAGGTCTGCCTCGATCTGGGCCCAACAGTATGTGTCCAGTGTAGTCGTCGTCCTTTGTATCCTTGCATGTTCAGTAATGTACGAAGCTATCTTCTATTTTTCTTGTTGTGGGTTTGGAGTTTCTGTACTACCTGCGATATGACATGCCAAAAAAGGGAAGAACATCACCAGCATTAAGAAGTAGAATCCTCTACAGAGTTGCAGTGAACTTGCAATGCACGTTGCAGGCAGCACAAGCTAGCCACCGATAGCATGTTTGTTCTTCATGAGCAGCATGTATGTACCGCTAGCCACCAATGGAATAATTGCTCCACATAAGGAGCATGTGTGTACTTCCCATGCATGTTTCTGACTGGTTCAAAGGATTAATCACATAGCATGGCCCTTTTTTTTTGCGATTAAATCATATAGCAGAGTTCCTGCTATTGCTTCAAAAAAAGAAATTCTCAAAAATAAAACGAATAAAACGAAAGAAAGAAAAGAGCATTAAGTAATCAGCTTGTTCAAAATTTTAAGTTACAAAATTACTGATAAACATTACAACAACTTGGCACTATGCATCTACGCCTACACGCACTACAGGCACAGCAGGAGCAGCAAGCGCCACCGAACATTTTCCATCTTCTGCAATCTGCATTACAAAATTCTGGGAAGATCTATCTTGATTCTGGGAGCCAAGGACGCGTTCTAGCCTACCCGTGGTGCAAACAGCTTACACACATAAGAGAGAGACAGCGGCTGCGATCTTATTCCACCAACAGTTGTACAAATGATCTGCCTCCACCAAAACATCCATGTTCCAGTTCAGGTCGGTTTGCCTTGGTCAGTGGCTGGTGGCGAGGGCAGTCACCAGCAAGCCAAAGACGAAGAACGGTTGCGCGCTTGCCTGTGTTAAGCATAGTACGATGGCGCTAGTGCCCATCAGATATCTGTCGCTTGCAGTTTGGAATGGGGACAGATTGGAGGAAGAAATAGAATGGGAGAAGCAACTGTTGAAGCGCACCTGGTACTTGACATCGTACTTCACAGGGTCCTTCAGGAAGTACCGGAACTGCTCCAGGAAATTAAGGATTAGAATGTACAGAACATATGTGGGAACAGTTAGTTAAGCAGGCAAACTCTTCTCTAGTTTTCACGTTTAAGTAGCTATTCTCTGGAGATGACTAGAAGATCTAAAGGACAGTTTCGAAAGCCCTTGCAGCTAATGCAGTTGTCCATCCAAACGATTTGGTATATTGGATGGTGTGCGGGAATAAGGAAAAATTGATAATGGAAACATCTGAAATACAAAACGAAAAATAAATGCCAAGACCCAAACAGATCGCCCAGCTCACCTGCAAGATCACCTGGGGAATTGTTAGTCCAAGCAGTGCCAGGGCATAATACAGCTTACCGGTGCTCAAAAGGTAGCCTGAAAAATGGAGTTTCAAAGTTAGGATAAGTTGCCTACATAAATTCAGGAGAGATGGTAAATCAACATAAGTTTGCTGGGCTCCTTATTATATACTGGTAGAATATGGTATAATCCATACACTCTCCTTCAGCTGAATAAAAGCGGAGAAAATAGTTATACTGTGCTAAGCTTTAGATGTACTTTGCCAACATGTGAAACTTTCTGGTAATGCTGAACAATCTTTGTCACTAAAACACATCATGTGTTATTACAATTAACAGCAACTGCCTTCCAAAGTTCCTTAAAAGCTTCCATCAATAGGTAGAAAATTTAAAGTACGATCCCATCTATTTTACTACAAGCTCATGAGATTATTGTATGCTAGATAGTTGCATAAATCCATGAAGCAAGTAATCATATGTTAAGCAAATGACAATTAAATAGTTATCCTTAAAGGAAGAAAGAAATGAAAATTTATGTCTTTACCTGCAACTGATAATTGAGTGATGTCAATCGCTCCGACACATATCCATTTTGCAGTTTCCATACCAAAAGCAACAGGAAGTGACTACAAAAAGGTAAACTGATATAGAAATCTGCTTTGACAATAAACCTATAATGCAGAAAGAAAGAAGAATAACCTGAAGTCCCAGAGTTCTATCTCCCTCTATACTCTTAAAATCATTTACAATAGCGATCCCTAGCTACAAAACAAAGAAAACAGTCAGCAATCATGACAGGCATACATGATTACAAAAAGCAAACAGGTCATGAAATAGAAATACCCCAGCTATGCTGTACAAGGACGTTAGGATAACAATATCAGGAGTAAGAGTTCCAAATAATGCCTGGCCAGCCCACCTGCACAAAATATATGAGAAATTTTACGGTACCTTAGTATAAAGTAATTCTGGCCATTGAATCCTAATATGGAATTTTTATCTAATTAAGTCCCACCAGAATTCATAAATTCTTAACCGATACTACAGCTTCATGGCACCCGCACTTCAGATGGAAAGTATTAATGGCAGCCGTCTTGAGGCCGACAGCAGTCATGAATCACTATCATCCTGTTGCTGTTGAAGCCAGGTGGACTGGCTGCCGCACACAAAGTGTGATATTTGCTTGAGTAGTTGATAAACGTGATTAAATAACTTTGTTGATCAATCGCCTAACTACTAAGAGCTTTGGGGTAATCAGTATGCATGCATTCCTGCCCATTGAACAAACTTGCCGAGGCTATCATCAACGTCGAAAAATTTGGGCTCAACTTTGGCCATCATGGGCCAACTCCTGCGAGCAAGTGATTTGGCCTGACCTTGCGTGTTCTCACGGTCACAGATTACGGTTGTGAGGGTTCAGGAGTGGCAGCTGTGGTGGGACTGAATGCAATATTTTACCCTTAGAGAAAGTATTCTCCCTTCAGATTGGTGCTGTAGTATGATCAAATCCGAACTAATTTGACCCGTTAGATTTAAAATAATGAACAGTTCACAATAGTTAGTGGCTAACATAAAGGAGCCCAATTATATAGCTACATCTTCTTGCATATCATATTCGAGACATCCAACGAAACATTATTTATTCAATATGAAGAGAAGATCCACAGCTTTGTACCAGGGCAAGCCAATGTAACTCGCACCAAGAGCAAAGTTTCCTATCCATCCGTTCTGCTTGAGCTGAAATGTGTAATGATAAGATATGAGTAACTTTTTTTTATCACAAGTTCATGACAAATGAGGTACTATGCTCAAAAACAAGATGTGGATTGTATAGATCTGAACTACTCAAGTAGCTCAAAAACAAGATGTGGATTGTATAAAACAGAAGTACTCAAGTACCTTGAGTGGTGGTGCTGAATATATGTAAGAAAGCAAGGAGCCACCCACAGCAAGGTAAAAAATAATAGGAAAATCATGCCCAGCCTGAAATGAAGCAAGAACATAAGCAAGCAAGGAACATATCTTGAACCTGTCGGTGTTCTAAAGCAAACCCTGTGGCGACTTACCCATACGTCTAACAAAGCACCCAACCCAAGACCTGCTAACAATAGTACCCAGATCTGAGTAATTACCTGGACAAAATCATCATCATTAGTAAGAACGGAAATATTTTCAATGGTGTGAAGATTGTCAGTGGGCAACTGACATCAGCCTTTAGAATAACATTGGATGATCAGAAGCTCATTATTATCAAAAAAACAATTTGGTCTGAAATGTTGCATGGTAGTTTAGATAGATTAGGTATTGGACTTATGACATGAATGATGCATTGTATATTATTGAAAACTGTATGACAAAGTCCCCTGTAGCATGTTAAGAATTGATGCCTGACATTCATGTACCATATTGAATAATACAGCAAATAAAAAGGTTCAACTTATAAATATACATACAATGTTCTTTTATGGAAAGAAAATAGAAACAATTACATAGTGAAAAAGAAATATAGTCACAGAAAACTAAACTTCAAAGTTCTAGATATGAGGTACATGATTGTAAGAAAGAACTAAGAACATTTTTGAAAAGTATGCTTACAGCTGTACAAGTCATACATGCATTCCCTAACATAAACTTTGAAAAGAAATTACTACAATATTCTACAGTGATCTTATAAGAAAAGAAAAGGAGAAATAATATGACATATTGCTCAAAAGATAAAAAGAAATCAACAAGTTTGTTTTATGCATCTAGAATCAAAACAACACACATATCCAACTGGTCAGCATTGGCGCAAACCAATAGTTGTTTGTTTGAAAAAACAAGCGTATCAGATCTCAAGGTCAATGTTTTGTTCATCGTATAATTGCATGATGGCTCTAAGCTCATTGGTTAAAAAAGAAGTAGCAGGAATAAATGGTTCATTGGTGCTAAAGCAATAGTTGACAGATATATGAATGTCATTGCTAAAATAGCAAGTGATGACAAATAAACATACCAAGTGGTCAATAGTTGATGAAAGTCATGAAACTAAACATTACTAGTGGCCATGGAATAAATCTCTCTCCCAGATGCGGACATACCTCATTTTCTGATATAGCTCCTGAAGGAATAGGACGGTAAGGCTCATTAATAGCATCGATGTCTCGATCGTACCAGTCGTTAATTGTCTACAAGCAATAATATTTGAAGCTGACATATTTTTTAGTACAATTTGTTTTCATGAAGCAATATATGAGGGTATAAAATATGAATACAGAAAACATAATGAATCTAAAAGCACACCTGTGTGTATCCTGTGAGACATGGACCAGACATTATCATGCAAACAATAGATTTGGCAACATCTTCAACTGTCCAGTGGAAATTTCCTGAAATATCAGAAGTTCAAAGAAACATAAGCATAATAGTTGTATTGTACACCAAGAGGAACAGCATTCATGAGCACAGAAGCCATAGTAGCATGGTATTTCTATTCTAAACCCTATTAGTTATGGATTCTGGAAAAAGGGGAGAAAAGTATCGTTGAGTCTCCATGTGCTGTTGTGTTGCAGAAATTGGGTGAACTTTCCTGTTGAGACTGCAACCAATAAATATTCATTCCTTTGGTCCATTCCACTATAAATAATTAAATGCATGACCAGGGCTGGTGAGAAAACTACTGTGTTGACTTGATTAAATCAAACAAACAAGAAGGATAGACCTACAGAGCGTATAGACAACATCACTTGCCAGCACAACGTCAATCACTAGGTTATCAGTAAATTCTTCCTTCCAGGGATGGTGCACACACTTTATGCACTTAACTAGCAATCTAAGGAATGTGGACAATGTAACAACATGCAGCACATATATACAGGAAATATACAGTTGCCGAACTCCACATAAGCGAAGTGGTTATTATGAAAGTAGAAGTATAAGCTATTCACGTAGCAGGTAGAAACTATAATAAGCAATAAAGCATACCAGAGGCAGCTGCTCCACAAAGCACTCCCCAGACAAGCGGAGGCCATGTCACTGGCTTAGTAAGTTGAAGGCGGATCTTCCAAATGTCCTATGTGCAACAGGTCAAAGAGGGGATTGATGAGTAATATATCATTTCTAGTTCCTAGACACAGATGGCTAGATAGCAAAAAGGTCAAAAATGGGTAAATGTTATGAACTTCTAAAGGCGATAAAAGAGAATGCTTGAAACATGTTCAAGAAAAAAATGCGCTTTGGAAAAAAGGAATGCTCAAAATGGGTTGAGGATTCTCTAATCTGATGATTCTCTAATGCTATTTGGTATAAATCACTATTAGTTAACTTTTCACGCTATGGAACAATGTCCCATCTCTGAACACAGGTACAAACACGAAACAGGCATAGAGCAAAGCATGCCAAGCTATTCAACGAACAACTGCACCAATGTCCAATTGTTAATAACCAGTTCTAATCGCCTAGCTATTATAGACAAGCTACATGAGCATAACAACAGAATGCATTTGGGTTGGTAAGGTAGCATACAAACACACATGATGCTTGCATGTCACCATAAGCCGCAACTGCATACAACATCCAAGGAACCCAAAAGTTAAACGCATGATTTTCAGCATCCAAGACCAGGCATTTCCACTGCAAAGGCCAGTGCGAGGGTATTTTATTGGCATTCCTACCACGAACACACCAGGAACCAGATAACCCGGTGCCGGAACCATCCTCTACATATAGAGCTACATTCGTCGCATGCTAAATCCCCAATTCAACACATGCCCAACCAACCAACTAACAAAACCCTCCGATTTGCTTTGATAAATATACTGCGGTGAGCATCCAACTCATGGGAACGGATTGAGTACTCACGCTCTCTTGCTTGGCACCCTTGATGCCGAGCAGCTGGTTGAAGCTCGACCCAGCCGCCGGCGCCTTCTCCGGGGCCTTTTGCTTCGCTGCTGCCGTAACCAACCCACCAAACCAAGCACACATTAGAAATCAACCAAAACGCCTGAGAATCATTCACAAAACAAACAGAACATCACAAGGGGGAAGAGCGCGCACTTTCTTTGGCTTCGGCGTCGGCCGCGTGGACCACCGGGAACGGCCGCCGCCCTGCGAGTGGAGCTCACATGCATCAGTACAACACGTGGCTGCATACATACACGATAAATTAACAGGCTAGTGAGGGAGAAGGAGAGGTTACGGCTGAGGGTTAGAGAAGGAGGCGGTGGAGAGAGGAGGCGGAGAGGCGGACGGAAGGCGGCGGGAGAGGAGGAGGAGGAGGAGGAGGTGATGGCGGCGGCGAGAAGGTGGGACGTGGCCATGGGGGAGGAGGGAATAGGAGGTAGCCGCAAGCTGTTTGGAGTGGGAGGGGAGGATAACGCCGGCGCTGTTTGGGGTTCTTCGCGTGCCCGGATGCCCGCCCAAGCCAAGGAAGGGGCTTTTCTCAACAACAAAAAAATGTCAAGGAAGGGACTTTGGATGACCTAGAATTGGAAAGTTTAAAGTACATACTTTCGTATCTGGAATCTCGAAAATAGTCGTAGATGTACACGATGAAAACATAATCACCACGGAGGGACTCTTAATTTTCACGGTAAGAACGACGATTAGAAAGATAAAATTCAACTCTAACAATACACATCAATTTTATAGTTTTAGAGACTTAAAATCAAATCAATTATTCTCTTGATAAATATCACAAATTCCACTCGGAGGTACATGCCAATACTTAGAAATCCAAGCGATAAGCAAGGGTAAGGTGAGCTCCACAACGAAGGAGGGATGAACGCTAGGTTAAGGAGTAAAACTCTACTTAGATTTAAACATCAAGTTTAACCCTGAGAGAGAGAGGTGGAAGGATATTTATAGTCTAATCTCACCACTTAAGTGACTTGGGTCAAAACCCTGAATTACATGGGCCACGGGCTCTAAAATCATTGTGCGCAAACACTCTGTGAAATACTCCAGGGGTTACTAAGGGATACTCCGGCCAAAACCATGCTCTCAGCCTGGGGGTCCAGAGTATCTTGGTTGAACCCTGGAGTATCCTGGCTGAACCCCGGAGTACCTGAGCAGCTTCTTCAGTGGATGTCCAAAGGGTTCAAAGCTCTATCCGGAGAGGTAGTAGTGACCTAGAGCATCCGAGGCCTTGTCTGGAGTCTCTAGCTGGGATTTGACTTAATTGTGAATTTCCTTGCCTCTGTGAATTCCTTCCTTGCTTTCATGGCACTTGTATCTTCAATCCTAAGAATGCAAGATATAGAAGCATAAAGTAGCATGTCATTCTTAGTAGGATTAGATGGACATACGTAAAGGAGAAGATTCACCTTTTCATGCAACGCATTAGCAATATGTGGGCTAATATGCGTGTCACTTGGATTTGTGTGACTTGATGTAGTAGTGTCCATGGAGATGTCCACATCATCCCCCCCCTTCTCGAAAAGGAATCAACCTCGACTCCGCTCTTTCAAAACCAAAGAGGGTTGGTTTCCAAGCTTCCTTCCGTTGATCGCTCTCTCCTTCATGTTCCTTGATGTTGGTACTTCTTGGTGCTCCTCCTTTCATGAGGTACACCAAACTGATAATGAAGAAAAAATAACAGTCAAGGAGTAAACAATTCTGAAAGCTCATGTTAGAATTGTCACAAGGGAAGAAAACAACAGTCAAGGTGAAGTTCCTTCGTGCTCTTCTTGATAGGCTTGATGTCTAGAGGTGCATGGTAGCTTAAGCTTAAAGCTAACATGAGCTATTTTGGTCAACTCATGTTGTTCGGAATTCGATATGTAGATCTTATTTCTTGCACCGATACTAGAAAAGCAATCAACGTGTATGCATGGTAGATGAACACGTCATTCGTCATGATGTGCCCCTTTTTTTGCACATGTCCATTAACATAAAACATGTATAGCAAGTATAATGCAAAGACATGATAAATGTACACGTCATCTATCATGACATGACCTTTGCTGTGCACAACACCATTAGAATTAAAAGCGTATGATGAATATGATGCATCAAATTTGATGTCCATGGCACCTCTAATCATGTTATTTATAT
Source organism: Stipa capillata (assembly GCA_019208055.1). NCBI lineage: Eukaryota > Viridiplantae > Streptophyta > Magnoliopsida > Poales > Poaceae > Stipa > Stipa capillata. Next base: position 19,268 of record JAGXJF010004130.1, read on the forward strand.
TGTGCAAGCAATTCATATGAACATGTTTCACATTCTTCAAATCAAATTCTCCTAAGGTGTATGAGAAAGTTCTAGGAACATTGCCATTTTTAATTATACAACCATTGTTGCAACCAAATCTATGGAAAGAAGAAGTGATCAACATATTTCTTGCAACAACAGGAACAAGTTGATGATGCTCATTACATGGAACATCTATAACACTAACACAGTTGTAATCATTCTTATGGAAAGATCAAGTAGTCATCACATTTCTTGCAACACATGTGATATTTTTAACATTCTCCATGGCAAAGTGCTCGTGGCTTAAGCAAGATGGTTTACCAAAAAGATGAAATTTTAACATGGCAATTTCATTACGAATTTATACATATGCCATAGACTAAGAACTTGTCATCTATGTCACATTCACTAATCAAGTTGAACTTATAATGATAGGCATAGGTGATACAAAAGGATATCAAAGATGTGATTTCAAAAATCTTAATCATAGCCGTAGACAAAGTTAATGATTCATCAAACATGACATAGCACATGTAATGAGCAAGCATGATTTTAGAAAGAACTTCATCATGTCTAACTAACTCCACATGATCAACATGGTTTGCAATCAAATCATCACATGAGCAAGTCAAATTAGCATGAGAAAAAATGAACTCATCTATATCATGCAAGCAATCAAAATTTCACACATACTCTTGTGAGACAATCACACCAACACATTTGTTGTTACCTTTGATGTCCTCCTCAGTTGAAGTGGGTGTTGGAGGGGGCATTGCTTCTTTGAAACCACTTTCTTCGTCATGTTGTAATCGCAAGGTGGCAAGTTCTCCATCTCCCACGATGGCTAATTTATTCTCTTCTACCATTTGAGGATTTGGGCTATTGGGAATTCCTTAGCCTTGAAATCCTGCACCAATTGAGAAACCACATTAGAAGTAGAGATTAAGTTGTTGCTTTAGACATGGCTTCACTTAACCTATCAATTACCTCTCTCAACTCTTGTGGTATTTCTTTCTCACTCTCGACGTTGATGCACTGAATCTCACAATTGGTGGAGTCACACAACTCTTGCTTTTTATCACTCTCTCTCAAGGTAGCTACGTGGCTCTTATCCTCACATAGTATTTTTTGCATCTCTCCTTGGACAACCTATGTGCTTGATGTGATCTTTGTTATTTATATGATCTTTTGTCCAAATTGTATCTTGACGGATCTTGTATATGTCATGCAAGCATATTTATATTTGATATTGATATTTCTTATTATGCTTTCTTTCTTAGCTCAACTATATAAGGGAAACTCCATCGAAATTTGTAATACTCATAATATGCAATGAAATTCAAATCCATACACACATATATATATTGTGGGGGAGCTTATCCTATATATTGTAATTTGACTAAAACCAAATACGTGTGTAGTATTTCATGCTAGTAAAACCGGTTTTGATAATCCCAAATACCTTTGTGATATTTGAAGCTACCAAAACCTTTTCAAGTATACAATTTATTTTTGGATAAGTTGTATACTTCGAAAAATTATTTTTTATAAAACCTCCAGTTGAGATTGTCATCAATTACAAAAATGAAGGAGAATGAAAGTGCAACTAGTCCCTAAGTGTGGTTTTGGTAATTAATTGTAATTCCTATGGACTAATGGTTTCCTTGAGCTGGATATGAAGTTATGTTCCATAGGTGATGCATGAAGGATATTGGATGGATTCAGGGATAAATGCCATTAATTCAAGGATATGCATGAAGATAAATGAAAGGATCAAGAGATGACCGAGACGAAGTTCATGGTGTAACTCAAGATGGCCATGAGTGATCAAGATCCTGAAGCAAAGAAATCAATATAATAATTCATTGATGTGAAGTCCAAGGTTTTGGATTCAAGGTGGTCAACATACAAGCATAAAGATTGTAACATTTGTGAAAGTGTATCCAGTCCCAAGGAGAGTGGAAGGATGATTATCTAGCCCCAAGGTTTGGTTTTGATGGTTAATGGCAACCCTCACCTGTATCTAACATTTACAAGGAGTGTGAACAGGAGTTTAGATGAACAGGTGATCGATCAAGACAACATCTGACTGATGAGGCCTAAAAAGTGCAAGGAACCGTGAAGGTCAGAAGGACTAGCTGAGCTAGTCTCCTGAGGCTCAGTTGCGAGGAAGCCGAGGCTGTGCTCGAGGGCAAGCGAGGTGATGGTGGCTTGATGGAGTTCAAGGACCGTGACTGCAAGCTGGATAAGACCTGGAGGAGCTAGGAAGCTGGTGGACCTGCGTCAAGGGGTTCACTGTGCGTCTTCAAAGGACTGTCATCTTCAGTTGTTAGCTTGGAACCAGTGCCAAGGTTTTGAGCGAGCTGGTCAGTGGCAGTGGTGAGTCCATTGTCCTCCTGAATCAGTTTAAGGCTTGTAGTGAGCCGGCCTGTGTTGTGCTCAGGTGCTGCCTGAGGCAACCGAGTCCACCTGAGTTTGGCATCTGAGACTCAGGTGGGTAGCTCAGCCGTGGCTAGTAGGTTACCAAGTGTTTGTTAGCTGAGTCTCAGATAGGTTTGTCTGGTGGCTCTTTGTCTGACGTGGCATGAGGGTAACGGCTAGCTGCCAGGGACCCTATAAATAGGGAACCTGGGGAGGTTTCGACCTCAACCTTTACCTCTACCATAGAAAGCACCCTGCTGTTAGAAGAGAGAGCTCTTAGTCTCCAAGAGAGCGTTGCCTGCGTGCATCCACCGTGAGAGAGAGTTGCTTTACATCTTGAGTGCTTCAGAACTGAGAGAGTTCATGGTACTGGTTTCCTCCAAGAAACTGAGAGAGCTCTTAGAGTTCGTCTACTCCAAGACCGGGAAGTTGGAGTCGTTGGTGAGCAAGCCAAGTCTTGTGTGGCTGCCTCCAAGTGTCTGTGAAGGCGATTTGGGTCTGCCTGTCTTGCTGCGGTGAGATCAAAAGTATTCCACACAAGATAAGTGAACGAGAAAAGAGCACGGTTCAGTGCCGGCTATGAAAGCAGCTTCCTCAACGGAGACGTACCACTTTGCAAAAAGTGAGAACTTCGGTAAAACAAACCTCTGTGTCTATTTGCTCATTCGTATGGTTCGCTTTTACTTGTGCTGTTATATATAGTACACACTCTACTGCACTCAACTGAGTTTCCCACCTGAGACTCAGTTGACACTAATAGCAAGTTGTCTCCTTTACTATTCTGTCTATTTGTTGCACACAACTGAGTGACTCACCTGAGACTTAGTTGACACATAGTTGTCTCTACTCTGCTCTGCTTGATTTTACCTGAGCCATCTACCTGAGAGTCAGTTGCTTGCATCTTGGTAGGATTGGCCCATTTATTAGAAGCAAAACCCATTAGGTTTTAAATTTCTAGAGCCGACCTATTCAGCCCCCCTCTAGTCGACTCCCGAGATCCTTTCAAGTGGTATCAGAGCCTCGTTGCTCATATTGGCTTAACAGCCAGAGTTAAGGGATGTCGAACTACGAGGGTAGAGTTTTCATATTTTATGGCACTAACTATGCTTTTTGGAAGCGGAAGATGTAAATGCACCTTACTGCAATGGACCAAATGTCTGAAAAATTGTCATGACAGGTCTCTAGGTAGAAAATGAGAGCATCCCTACTGATCAAGACAAGATCAACATCAAGAACAATGCTAGGGCTGCCAATGCTATCTATATGGGGTTGCAGGAACATGATTTCAACCGTGTCAGCACCTTTGATGTAGCCCATGATATCTGGAACACCCTTCAGGCCATTCATGAAGGCAGTGATACCTTGAAGAGGTCCAAGAAGGATGTGTTAGAGCATGATCTTGACAACTTCCACTATCAACCTGGAGAGGACATCAACTCCATCTTCACAAGGCTTACAATGATCACAAATCAGCTGAAGGCCCTTGGATCAACCAGAGTTGAAGATGGAGATGTGATCAAGAAGTTTCTTTTTGTCCATCTCAAGCCCTATCACACTCTGCGTCTGATGATGAAGGAGAATGATGGCTTCGACAGGATGAAGCCCACTGATGTGCTTGGTAGGATGCTTACTCATGAGATGGAGCTGAATCACTCTAAGAAGCATGCTGCCACTTCTGGCAAGAACAAGGATATAGCTCTCAACATAGTGGCCAGTCTCAAGGACTCCAGTGATGAAGAAGATTTAGATGAAGAGATGTCCACTGATGAAGAAACTGAACTTGCTATGCTCACTCGCAATTTCAGAAAGTTCTACAGAAGAAAGAAATTCTCTGGTTCTGCTGATAGATTCAAAGGGAAGAAGCAGCTCAACGATAAGAAGTGTTTTGAGTGTGGTGACTCAGGACATTTCATTGATGATTGCCCCAGGAAGAGCAAGAAACCAGAAGAGGGCAAGTACAAGAAGAAGGAGGTCACTGTCAAGAAGAAATACAAGGAAGGGAAACCACCTACCTTCAGAAAGAAGAAGACCTCTGCTGCCAGAGCATATGTTGGACAAGCTTGGGTCTCAGATGACTCAGAGTCTGAAGAAGAGTCAGAAGAAGAAACTGAGCTAGCTGGGTTAGCCATCTGTGTCTCAGGTGGATCACTCAGTAGCCCAGCTGAGGCGGGCGATGGCTCAGTTTGGTCACTCAGTTGCGCACCTGAGTCAGACTCTCTCTTCGACAAGGACGTCGATCCTTCATCTGCTGAGACTCCAGCCCTATGTCTTATGGCTAAAGGCAACAAGGTATTAACTGAGGATGACTTCCCTGATTATGTTCAGCTAATGGACATTCTTGACAGGACAGAAAAGCTTCTTCGGAAAGAGAGAAAAGAAAACGTCTCTCTCAGGGACAAACTAACTAATATGCAGGTGTCCCTTGATAATGCTCAAGATGCTAAAGCTGATCTTGATGAAGAAGTTTACTTGCTGCAGGTGGCTCATGATAAGCTCAAGTTATCACATGAGCTTCTAACTTCTGAGCATGATAAGCTTAAGGAAATCCATTCAGCTTGCTCTATTGTTACTCCTGATGCTAATCCCCCTAATGTTGTAGAAATTTACTTAAACTGTGCATCTTGCATCAATGTTATTACTTTTAGTACAGTGTTTGTTGTTGATTCACCTAGTGGATCAAGTACTTCAACTGCTACTAACTCTGTTGATGCAGCAAAGTTTAATGAGCTTAAGGAAGAGCATGAGGAGCTGAAAAGACTCATGAGAATAGGCTTATGCAGTGCTAACATAGGCATGCAAAACTTTGCTAGGCTTTAGTCCACCTTAGTTCTCAAGAACAATAGAAAAAGGGGACTTGGTTTCACTCCTGTGCTTGACAAAAACAAATTATCACATATTCCCTCTGCTGCTAACAAGAAATCTTTGAAGGACAACTTTGTTCCTCAAATGGGAAAATATGATGCTAACTCTCTTGCAGGAAATCACCGGAAAACAGGTGGTTATATGAGAATTCCCTCAATCCCCAGCTATGTGCTTAAAACTGGGAAGAATGGTAAGCTTGAGGCAAAGTATGTTGGGCCTTGGAGTGAATACAAAAGAGTACCGAGTATTTGGGTACCAAAATCTGTAGTCACCTGTGTCTCAGGTGGCTCACTCAGGTGCAATGCAAATGTGCTAACCCTTCCATCTGAGCTTGCAGGAGATAAGAATCTGAGAAAGATTCAGAGGTTCTCAAAGCTTTCCAAAGCTATATCTGCTAAGAACTCATCTGTTAAGCTTATTTCTGCCATTGATGCTTATTGTAAGAGACCTGCCAACTTGGGAACCAAAGCTCTTTGGGTTCCTAAGTCTCAGAACTAATCATGCAGGGCTCTGCCTCCAGTGGAACTAAATGGGTCATGGACAGTGGCTGTACACAACACATGACTGGAGGCAAAGAGGAGTTCACTGAGATAAGAAAAGACAACCTCCCTTGCAAGTATGTCAACTATGCTGATGATTCAAAAGGCAAGGTATTAGGTTGTGGTAAAATTGCTATCTCTCAGGAACACTCTCTTATTAAAGTAATGCTTGTTGAGTCTATTTCATATAACCTCTTATCTGTTTCTCAATTATGTGATGCTGGTATGAAAGTCACATTTTATCCTAAAGAGGTTTATGTTCAGAAACTAACAGATGACTTATAAGTTTTCAAAGGCTATCGAGTAGATAAGCTATATCTTGTAGATTTTCAGGATCAGGAAGCAGTTGTGCCATGCTGCCTGATGGTTAAAGCTCAGTTAGGCTGGCTATGGCACAGGCGACTAGGTCATGTAGGGATGAGGCTGCTGAACAAACTCAGTAAAGAGGAGCATGTCTTAGGCCTAAAGCAGATCCAATTCAACAAGGACAAGCCATGTTGTGCTTGTCAAGCTGGGAAGCAAGTTTGAAGTCCTCATCCACCCAAGAATATCATGACCACTACTTCTTCTTTTGATCTCATACATATTGATCTGTTTGGTCCTACTACATATGAGAGCATTGGAGGTAACAAGTATGGTTTTGTTATTGTTGATGACTTGTCACATTTCACTTGGGTATTTTTCTTGAAGGACAAGTCACAGGTGTACAAGAGGTTCAAGCATCTCATTGTCAGAGTCCAAAATGAATGGAATATCAACCTGAAGGCAGTGAGAAGTGACAATGGGACAGAATCAAGAACTCAAGAGTTGAAACTTTCCTGAACAAGCATGGAATCAAGCATGAGTTCTCTGGACCTTATGCACCCCAGCAAAATGGAGTGGTGGAGAGGAAGAACATAACCTTGATAGAGATGGCAAGAACACTACTAAGTGAATACAAGACACCAGCAAGGTTTTGGGCTGAAGCTGTCAATACTTCTTGCCACAACATCAACAGATTGTATCTTCATCCACTCTTGAAGAAGACACCTTATGAGTTGCTGACCAACAAGAAGCCAAATGTCTCCCACTTCAGAGTATTTGGTTGTAAGTGTTACATTCTCAAGAAAGGCAAACGTCTCTCTAAATTTGAATCCAAATCAGATGAAGGAATTTTTATTGGGTATAGCATAGAATCTCACACTTACAGAGTCTTTAACACCAACACCAAGGTTGTTGAAGAAGCTGTAGATGTGACATTCAATGAATCTAATGGCTCACAAGGTGGGCAAGTTGCTAATGATATTTCAGGAAAAGTAGACATTCTTCACAAGTCAACTGGTGAAGTTAGGCCTCAAGCTGAGGAACCAGCTTCATCAGGTGTCTCTGAGCTACTTGACCCAGATGATGAGCAAGATGAAGTGCATGGCATTGAGTACGAGTACAACCCAGCCAATGATCAACTGGACTCAGAAGCCTCCATGCACCCAGCTGAGTCTCAGGAAGAGCCAACTGAGTCACAGATACCCTCGGCTGACTCACATCCAGCTGTGACTCAGGTGGCTGAACCCGAACCCCCTGTGATCAGCAGGCTGCAGAAGGATCACCCTGTAGACCAAATCATTGGTGAAATTAATAGGGGAGTGACTACTCGTTCTCGTACTGCTAATTTTTGTGCTCACTATTCTTTTGTTTCCACCATTGAGCCCAAGAATGTAGGTCAAGCTCTATCTGATCCAGACTGGATTAATGCTATGCATGAAGAGCTGAACCAATTTGAGAGAAATGAAGTCTGGTCACTTGTTGAAAGACCCAAGGACCACAATGTCATAGGAACCAAGTGGGTTTTTCGCAACAAGCAAGACTCAGACGGCCAAATCGTGAGGAACAAGGCAAGGTTGGTTGCTCAAGGCTACACTCAAATAGAAGGCTTGGATTTTGGTAAAACTTTTGCACCTGTAGCTCGGCTTGAAGCTATCAGGATACTTCTAGCTTATGCAAACCATCACAACATCAAGCTTTATCAAATGGATGTCAAGAGTGCCTTCCTCCAAGGTAAGCTTGCTGAACTTGTGTATGTAGAACAACCCCCTGGTTTTGAGGATCCAAAGAGACCCCATCATGTATATGTGCTCCATAAGACTTTGTATGGCCTTAAACAAGCCCCTCGTGCTTGGTATGACACTCTGAAGGAGTTTCTTATACATAATGGTTTCAAAATTGGGCTTGTAGATACTACACTCTTTACTAAAGTTAAAGGCAAGTTATATGTTAAATTTATGTCGATGACATAATATTTAGTAGTACTAACCGTGTGCTAAGTGATGAGTTTAGCAAGATGATGATCAAAAGATTTGAGATGTCCATGGTGGGAGAATTGAAGTTCTTCCTAGGGCAGCAGATTAGACAACTCAAGTAGGGAACCTTCATCTCCCAAGAGAAGTTTGCTAAGGACATCATCAAGAAGTTTGACATAGACCAAGCTAAGTCAATATCAACTCCCATGCAAACAAATGCTCAGCTTGATTTAAACCAACAAGGTAAGTCTACTGATCAGAAAGAGTATAGGTCTATGATTGGTTCTCTGCTATATCTATGTGCATTTAGACCTGATATTATGTTGAGTGTTTGCATGTGTGCACGCTTTCAAGCTGATCCTAAAGATATTCATCGCACTGCTATTCGTAGAATACTGAGATATTTAATTCATACCTCTGGGTTTGGTTTATGGTACCCTAAAGGTGCACCCTTTGAGCTAATTGGCTATTCGGATAGCGATTATGCAGGATGTAAAGTTGACAGAAAAAGCACCTCAGGTACTTGCCAATTTCTAGGGTGCTCCCTTGTGTCCTGGAGTTCCAAGAAATAAAACTCAGTAGCCCTATCCACAGTAGAAGCTGAATACATAGCAGCTGGTAGTTGTTGTGCTCAATTATTATGGATGAGGCAGACCTTGAAGGATTTCAACATATCCATGTCTCAAGTACCCCTCCTCTGTGATAATGAAAGTACAATTAAGTTAGCCAACAACCCAGTCCAACCCAAAGATCCAAACACATAGAAGTGAGACACCACTTCCTCAGAGACCATGTAGAGAAGAAGGATATCCAACTGTGTCATGTGAGGACAGAAGCTCAACTAGCCGATATTTTTACCAAGCCTCTAGGTGAAAATAGGTTCTGCACCCTCAGGCATGAGCTAAATATCATAGATATCTCGAATGTGCACTGAGAAAATAATGATTCACGTGTACATATGTGTGCATTTCTGGATTCTACATTCTCTGCATCCTACATGAGTCATCCACCTGAGTCTCTGGTAAACCTCAGGTGGGATAGGTTTAAATAGATAACACGCTGATTTTTGCACCTTATTGAACTCATGGATTTTCCATTGAGCTAAATAAGTTGGATTTTATTATCTATTTCAATTCAACACAGCTTTAGCTTTGTATTGTTGATTGTTTGGCAAGCTGTGTTTGAAAAGAAATCTCAAATCTGCTTTCATCTCTTATCTTTGAATTCTCTCCGGTAATCCTATTGAAAAACTTGTTAACTGAGTCTTTCACATGAGTCACAGTTGAACACTTCATATATCCGGAGGAAAGAGTCCAAGTTTAAAATCCTATTCAGTCTCTTTCAGTCCTACCTGAGTCTCAGGTAGTAGCCAGCTGTCTCTCAGGTGCCATAGGGCCACTCGGGATATAAATACCCAACTCTGCAACGGTTCGCGCTTAACCCTCTTCAGAGTCTCCTAAGCCCTAGCACTTTTCTCCGCCGATTGACTCTCAACGATCGTGTGCTTCTCCACCGATATTTTTGCTCGTCGAAGCTCCCTCAAGCTCTTCTGTTGATCAAGCGCCTGCATCTCTATCCAAATTCCTCATCGTAAGTCTCCTCGAGCTGTTCTTCACAGAACTAGGGTGGTTTCCACCTCTATGCGAATTCCACGTTCTCGGGTAGCTCTTAGCTGCGGAATTAGATAGAGATGTTGTTTCTTTAGCCTCCAGAATGAATTCTTGCAGCACATTGTTCTGATTTTTTAGATTTTAGCAAGATTCGATAAACCTATGTGTTCTGTCTCTACACCTGAGTTTCACACTTTATCTCACCTGTGTCTCAGGTAGCTAAGTCAGGTAACATGAGATAAATTGTAAAACCTTCCTAGTGTCACCTGATTTACTCTCCTGAGTATCAGTTAAGTTGGTCAGTCAGTTTCTTTCTGCAATAGGATTACCCCTTACCTACTTTTTATCCTATCTTACCTATGCAGATGTCTAGATCTAGTAATCAGCCTGAGGATATCACAGACGATCTTCCCATTGCTATCCGGACTCAGATCTTAGAAAAGAAAAATCAAGAAGAATGGGAGACAGAGAAAGCAAGGGGACTTGTTAAGAATCTTGATGCTGAAGAGAAAGCCAAGAAAGCTGCTATGATCCCCTTATCTCCAGCAGTATTGGCCAAAAAGGAAGCAAAGATGAAAGCCTTGGATGAGGAAAAATGCCAATTAGATTTGGCTGTAAAGCAATCCATCTCCAGGATGAAAGAGCTCGAAGCTGAAAAAGCAAATAAGAAAGAGAAGCTAAAACAGGAGAAATAGATTCTTGCAGCTGAGAAGAAAGCAAGAGAAGCTGAAGCTAAGATAAAGAGGGCAGAAGAGAAGGCTAAGAAAGCTGCTGCCAAAGATGCATCCATCAAAGCTAAGAGGGCACCAGTTGTAGACACTCTCAAGAGAACAAGAGCTGCTGGTGGACCAGCTGATCTGATCCTGTGCAAAGTCCCTAAGAAGCTTCGATCAGAAGCTGTTATTGAATCCAGCAAGGCTAAGAGTCAGCAAAAACAGGAAGAAGAGGCTGCATGGAAAGCTGAAGCTGAGAAAAGAAAATCTCACAGTGCTCTAGTCAAAGAATTGCATGATTTAATGGGGAAGTTGCTGGCTGCTTCAGAAGCCGAAAGAGATGCTCTCACTCCAAAAATTCAAGAATTGAAGAAATTAATCTTTGACTCTTCTGATGCTCCTAAAGATATCTTAGTCCATAAGGATATATGGAAGAAAGACAAGGCAATCAAAGAAGAGCTTCAAGAGCTGTTAAGAAAAGAACGAAAGGCTGTTGGAAATGAGAAGGCAGACTTGATTCTGCAAATGGAACTCCTTGTACGTCAGTTTTCATTGGAATATTAACGTTTATGGTGCAAATATCATGATAACAAGCTGCAAAGAAGGATAGATGCCTACACAATGGAATTGAACTCCTACTCAGATGAAACTCGTAAGAAAGTCTTGCAGTATGAGATAGCTGCAGCTAATTCGAGGATTAACAGGATAGATTGTTCAACTGCTCCTATCTCAGCAGTCCCTCTACAACAAGCAAGTGCTTCTGTCCCTCAGCCGAGTGTGCCAGCTGAGTCTCAGGCAGCATCCTCAGCTGGGCTAGAGATTGTTCCCATAGAAGCAGAAACTCAACAGAAAGCTCCCATTGAGTCTATAGAAGATATCCTAGCAGAGCTAGATTCCAGTGGAAAGCATCTAGAGAAGAATCTAGATGATTCTATGACCAAGCTCAGAACATCCTTTGGTGCAAATCCACCTATGTCCCAAGCCGATCCCTCAGCTGGAGTATCAGTAAGCATCGGATCAGTCTTCCAGTCCTTATCTGATCTAGAACCTGCTCAAGGAGACCAAGGGCTTGTTGATCAAGAAAGGGCAGAATCTTCTCCTGCACCAGAGTCTACTCCTGCACCAGAGTCTGCTCATAAAAGGCCATCTGAGTCTCAGGCTGAATCAGCTGAGTCTCAGTCAGAAGGATTAGATGACTCATACTCTAGTCCAAGTGACCCTCATCCTCCCTCTCCTCGAAGGAAGAAACAAAAGACATCTGTCTCAGATGAAGAATATGTGGGTGAGGAAGAAGATGTCGCAGCAGAACAATCATCAGAAGAAGCTCAGATTTCCACATCTTCCTCTGACTCTGAAGACAGTGCAGCTGAGACTCAGGAGGCAGACTCAACTGAGTCTCTGGAAGTCAAGTATGCTGCTATCTTTGCTAAAGCTGCAAGGACAAACTCTCAAGAGATGAAATTTCTGTCTGCAGCAACACTCAAGAAGCTTCCAAAGGCAGATGCTAGTCTGGCTACCATGAATTTGGACACAAGAAGCACCTCCAAGTACACTGCCATGAGATCTACAAATCCATATTTTGACAGTAAAGACAACATCAAGAGGAGGCAGTGCAGGGATCCAAGATTTTGGAATGATCAGCAGCAGTCCAGCTACCATCTTCTGCTACCCAAGAAGGGTTTTATTGATAGCATGCCCATAGATTGGGCCAATCTGGCTAAAAATGGTTTGGGCAATCTGAAAAGTGCATCTAGTGCCCCTAATGGATTTTGATGATTAATGATAAACGATTAAGGGACTAATGGTTTACTAAGTGTACACAGGTGATTAGTCCCCAAGTGATTGGTTTAACCAGTGAATGACGACCCTAAAAATTGATGTTGAAGAAAGGCTTGGATCTAGAAGATTAGTGGAGATTTTCTAGTGTTTATATGATCAAAGATCATTTGAATCTATAGGACAAGCCGCCTATTAAGAGGGGTCAGATAGTTATGCTCTAGGAAGGATCTTCTTAAGTGCTCAGTCTAAATCTTAAAGAAATCCTTTTGAAATCTCTTTCTGAAACACAGTCAGTAACTCTCGATTGTACCGGTTTGAAGAATCGGTTGTACCGGGATTGGCCTCTGTTGCAAGGTTTGAGGACTTAGTAGTCTAAACCTTGAAAAGCTTCAATTACGGCATGACCGGTCTTGAATCCGGTGCTGGCGAGAATGGCCTCTGTGTTGAGAGTTAGGGAACCCTGCCACTTAGGGTTTGCCCTAGTTTCATATTCCGGAAACCGGTATGACCGGTTTGGAAGTCCGGTGCTACCGGAATATGCTTCTGATACCCTAAACCAAGTCCTGTTCGTTTGTCTTCGGCTGCACCGGTTTCGTATCCGGCTGCACCGGGAATCCTCTCTGGACTTAGGTCGTTTGATGCCCTAGTCTAAGTCGCCTTCTGAGTTGTCTGCGGTTGCACCGGTTTTGTCTTTCGGTTGCACCGGGAATCTCCTCTGGACTTAGGGCCAAGTTTGTCTCAGACTAAGTCCTATTCTCATGTGTCTGCGGTTGCACCGGTTCTGTCTTCCGGCTGCACCGAGAACCTCTTCTGGACTTATGTCTTTTGTTAAAGCGGATGTACCGGGTTATGTTTTCGGTTGGGCCGTTTTTCTTCTCTGTGAGAAAGAATGCGCCATTTCTTCATACCCGGCACAACCGCCCTCAAAGTCGGCACTACCGCGATTTGCTTTTGGAAGTTGCTCTTATGAGCACATTCTTCAATCCCGGTGTGACCGCGTTTCCTCCGGACCTACCGCCTTCGCGGTGAAGCTTTTCACTGTGCATCTGTTGTTCTTTAGATCTGACCGTTGGTTTGAATCCCGGTACTACCGGGTTTGTCTTCCGGTTGCACCAGAAGAGAATCTGAGCCCAACGACTCTTTTCTGCAGAAAGGCTATAAATAGCCCCCGCCCCCCTGCGGGCTCGCGAGGACACTCAACGCAAAAAGACATTCTCTCCACTGTGTGTTCCCTTTCCTCTTTGACTGCTTGAGATCCCCTTTGAGAGAGGAAAGCATTGAGAGATTTGAGACTTGGATTGAGCATTCAAGCAAGAGCTTCTTCGAGCCTAGCAGATCTGAGCTGTTACTCTTGGAGATTTGGCATCTCCTAGCCGGCTAGGCGTCTTGGAAGAGCTCCAACTTGTGGAATCGCCTCCAAAGTTTGTGAAGGTCCGGGGATCACCTCAAGATCCACCAAGAGTGTTGAGCAGATCCTAAGTGGACACAAGCTCAAGGGAGAAAAAGGTGAAGACTGTGTGTCTTCGGAGCTAAGTGCTCAGCCTCTCCAAACGAAGACGTAGAGTTGTTGCCAACAACTTGAACTTCGGGTTAAATCCTCTTGTCTTCGATTCTTGCTCTTTACTTTGTGATATTCTTCATTAGAGTTGAATCTTGTTTGTTTTCTGCTACTTCATATATAAACTGCTTCACCTATTGCATGCTAAGCAACAAATTTGTTAAAATTTGATAATCTCCTATTCACCCCCTCTAGTCGATAAACCTCGATCTTTCACAATCTAAAAGATATTTTAGCTGCTGTTCAATTAGATCAAATCTGCAGCACAAACCAAAATTATGATTCTGAAGTGATCAAGGAATTCTATGCAACAGTCTTCATTGAGCAAGATCACCAAGATTTCATACTGTGGATGACTAGAGGTCAGTTGCTGTGCATCACAGCTACAGAATTTTCTGAATTGTTCAACTTGCCATCAGGGCCAAAGCTATCTCAGATAAACATCTCCAAAGGATCAGAAGAAGACAAGAGCTTGCAACCAAATTGGGTACCAAATGAGACAAGGCAAAAATTCTTTCCCTCTGGCTTTGTGTTTCCCCCAGCCAAAGGTGTAGTCCCCCAAGTATATTCAGCACTTTAAGGGACTCATGAAGACACCGAAACATATTGTGAAGATTCTAAATGTGTCTATCTGTGCAAAGGGTGGAGGGACTGATGCTATCTATAACCCAATCTGGAGAATCCTTGAGCTGATTGCCAAGAAGGAAAAGTTTGATGTTGCTCGATATATCTTCTCTTAGATCAATGAATGTCAGAAGAACAGAACAGACAAGATGAGATATGGCTCATACTTAATGCATATAATCCTTCAGAGAACAGCATTAGCACCTTCATCTTTCTCCTTTGACCAGAAGTGTTATTTCTGCAAGTTCAGACCTCAAAATGATGATAATGAAGATGAGAAACCTCTCTACAGCATCCTTGAAGCCTCTCAGCCAAGTGTCTCAGTGCCACCTGAGCCAGCTACCAGAGCCTCAGTCAGAGTCATTCAGCCAGCAGTTGAACCCCAAACAGACCTACCTGAGCCTCAGGTGTCTCCTGCCCGAGACTCAGCTAGGGCACCATCTCCTCCTGCTGAGCTTCAAGCTTCAGTATCAGTTGATCTCTCCTCAGTTAGTGTGCCTTTGGTTCAACGCCTGGACAACCCTGCTGCAGTTGATGCTTTTATCAAGAGGGTTGTGCCTATTCAGATTTCTGCTATCAAGAGAAGGCAAGATGAGCTGAAGCAAGAGATGACAGAGCTGAAGAACGCAATCAAGGCTGATATGGCCGATCTCAAGGCTTCAGTCAGCAGCAAGTTTGATCAGATTCTATCCCTTCTGCAACAGAAGCCAGCTCCCTGAAGATCTTCTTCCTATCTCTTTTTAGTGTTTAGTGGCAAAGGGGGAGAGATTAGATTCAGGGGGAGAGATTAGAGAGTATATGTAAAAAGGGCTAAGGGCTAGGCTAAGAGCTGCATGTGCATGTGTGTCAAGACATTCTCTGTTTTAAAAAATTGCTTATCCATATGATGATGCTCTGATTGTTTGTCTTGCTCTGATACATGTGTCTTTGCCTTTTCTGATCTGATACATGTGATACATGTGATGTGTTTTTTTTGCTCTGATCCATGTTGCTTGGTGTGCTCTGATACATGCGTTTAGCTCTGATACAAGTATTTTGCTCTAAATTCTGTTGATTGCTCTGATATCTATTTGCTCTGATAATATCTATTCTAATGATATCTGCTCAGATAATATATGATTCATACTCAAGCATGCTATTCCTTGTACATCTGTTGCTGAGTATTTGTTCAACATAATTGATATTCCGCTGTGCTTATTTATTCAGTTATGTCATGGCAACCTGGTTTAGCATCTACTCTCCATGATCAAACAGAACTGTGCATTTGCAGTAAAATGCAAAATCTCTTATGTGCACAGCTTAAGGGGGAGTAGATATTAAACTTGGTTGAATATCACAACCTTTTATACATCTAATGCTATGTTTAAAGGGGTTGCCACTAACCACCAAAAAGGGGGAGATTGAAAGTGCATCCAGTCCCAAGGAGAGTAGAAGGATAATTATCTAGCCCCAAGGTTTGGTTTTGATGGTTAATGGCAACCCTCACCTGTATCTAACGTTTATAAGGAGTGTGAACAGGAGTTTAGATGAACAGGTGATCGATCAAGACAACATCTGACTGATGATGAGGCCTAAAAAGAGCAAGGAACCGTGAAGGTCAGAAGGGCTAGCTGAGCTAGTCTCCTGAGGCTCAGTTGCGAGGAAGCCGAGGCTGTGCTCGAGGGCAAGCGAGGTGATCGTGGCTTGATGGAGTTCAAGGACCGTGACTGCAAGCTGGATAAGACCTGGAGGAGCTAGGAAGCTGGTGGACCTGCGTCAAGGGGTTCGCTGTGCGTCTTCAAAGGGCTGTCATCTTCAGTTGTTAGCTTGGAACCAGTGCCAAGGTTTTGAGCGAGCTGGTCAGTGGCAGTAGTGAGTCCATTGTTCTCCTGAATTAATTTAAGGCTTGTAGTGAGCCAGCCTGTGTTGTGCTCAGATGCTGCCTGAGGCAACCGAGTCCACTTGAGTTTGGCATCTGAGACTCAGGTGGGTAGCTCAGCCGGGCTAGTAGGTTACCAAGTGTTTGTTAGCTGAGTCTCAGATAGGTTTGTCTGGTGGCTCTTTGTCTGACGTGGCATGAGGGTAACGGCTAGTTGCCGGGGACCCTATAAATAGGGAATCTGGGGAGGTTTCGACCTCAACCTTTACCTCTACCATAGAAAGCACCCTGCTGTTGGAAGAGAGAGCTCTTAGTCTCCAAGAGAGTGTTGCCTGCGTGCATCCACCGTGAGAGAGAGTTGCTTTACATCTTGAGTGCTTCAGAACTGAGAGAGTTCATGGTACTGGTTCCTCCAAGAGACTGAGAGAGCTCTTGGAGTTCGTCTGCTCCAAGACCGGGAAGTTGGAGTCGTTGGTGAGCAAGCCAAGTCTTGTGTGGCTGCCTCCAAGTGTCTGTGAAGGCGATTTGGGTCTGCCTGTCTTGCTGCGGTGAGATCAAAAGTATTCCACACAAGATAAGTGAACGAGGAAAGAGCATGGTTCAGTGCCGGCTGTGAAAGCAGCTTCCTCAACGGAGACGTACCACTTTGCAAAAAGTGGGAACTTCGGTAAAACAAACCTCTGTGTCTATTTGCTCATTCGTATGGTTCGCTTTTACTTGTGCTGTTATATATAGTACACACTCTACTGCACTCAACTGAGTTTCCCACCTGAGACTCAGTTGACACTAATAGCAAGTTGTCTCCTTTACTATTCTGTCTATTTGTTGCACACAACTGAGTCACTCACCTGAGACTCAGTTGACACATAATTGTCTCTGCTCTGCTCTGCTTGATTTTACCTGAGCCATCTACCTGAGAGTCAGTTGCTTGCATCTTGGTAGGATTGGCCTATTTATTAGAAGCAAAGCCGATTAGGTTTTAAATTTCTAGAGCCGACCTATTCACCCCCCCTCTAGTCGACTCCTGAGATCCTTTCAAGTGGTATCAGAGCCTCGTTGCTCATATTGGCTTAACAGCCAGAGTTAAGGGATGTCGAACTACGAGGGTAGAGTTCCCATATTTGATGGCACTAACTATGCTTTTTGGAAGCGGAAGATGCAAATGCACCTTACTGCAATGGACCCAAATGTCTGAAAATTTTGTCATGACAGGTCTCCAGGTAGAAAATGAGAGCACCCCTACTGATCAAGACAAGATCAACATCAAGAACAATGCTAGGGCTGCCAATGCTATCTATATGGGGCTGCAGGAATATGATTTCAACCGTGTCAGCACCTTTGATGCAGCCCATGATATCTGGAACACCCTTCAGGCCATTCATGAAGGCAGTGATGCCTTGAAGAGGTCCAAGAAGGATGTGTTAGAGATGATCTTGATAACTTCCACTATCAACCTGGAGAGGACATCAACTCCATCTTCACAAGGCTTACAATGATCACAAATCAGCTGAAGGCCCTTGGATCAACTAGAGTTGAAGATGGAGATGTGATCAAGAAGTTTCTTTTTGTCCTTCCCAAGCCCTATCACACTCTGCATCTGATGATGAAGGAGAAGGATGGGTTCGACAAGATGAAGCCCACTGATGTGCTTGGTAGGATGCTTACTCATGAGATGGAGCTGAATCACTCTAAGAAGCATGCTGCCACTTCTGGCAAGAACAAGGATATAGCTCTCAACATAGTGGCCAGTCTCAAGGACTCCAGTGATGAAGAAGAGCAACTTCAAAATAAGCATCATGAGAAGATATATGCTTGAAGCTTGTGGTCCATCAAGTGAGGATGGACAAGTGAAGATGATTTCAAGAGAATGTGTCCCATAAGGGACTATGGGGGAGCTAAATGAAAGACTTCATTAAACGATGGTGATCAAGATGATTCTGGCTTGGAGCAAGGATGATAGACGTCGTCGGACTCAAGGTGGAATGTTCAAGAAAAATGTATGCCTAGACTAAGTTTTCCTATTTTACCAGTCTTAAGGAGTTTAGAGGGATACTAGATTATATGATAGATAGCCATACTATCAAGAGGGGGCTATCGGCCGAGTAGCTTGATCATGTCGCGTGTCAAGTGCTCATACCATTGCATGTGTTGCATGTTGTCGTGTTTCCTTTGTGGTGGAGGTGCTAGAACTTGGTGTTCTAGCTTGCTCGGAAGTTCTGAGTTGTGAGTACTCAAAGGCTTTAGCGGTAATTCATCTTGGTGAGAGTTGTCCCTAGACCTGTGTGTAGGCATGAGAGATCCTACTGCCCTAGGTGGTTGGTTTTGTCGGCCAAGCCTCGGGAACTCTGGGAGTTCTATTTCCAGAGCATCCGGACAAAGGCTGTAGTTCCAAAGTGCTCCTCGAGTGTTTGGAAGTTGCTTCAGATAGTCGGCACAGGAAACCTAGGGTTAGTGTGCCTGGACCATGGTGGTGGTCTGACCAGCCCTGGTGGGTGATTTGACTAGCCCTGTTGGACGGTCTAACTGGCCTTCCCTATGTGGTCGGCTAGATACTTCAGGTTGAACCTAAAGTATCCAAAGAGAGTAATAGAGAGTCGGTTTTTCCCCGGAGGGTCATTCCAGAGTATCCGAGGTTCGCTAAATGCTTTTTTTTCTAGACAGTTTTCCTCTAGAGTATTTGGGTTAGTTCCGAAGACTCTCAGATAGGATGTTCCTGGGTAGTCCCAGGTGTCCAACAAATCACTTTTCCGACCATTGGCATGTGGCCAATTTGACTGGCCTGGAGGTCGATTTAAACCTGCTACATTGTCAGAAATGCCTAACGGCTAGTTTTTTAGGGTTGACTATAAGTAGCCCCCTTGGGTCGGCTTGGGTGAGTACTATTACTGTCAGCGATACGGGGTACGGGGTACAGGGTACGGGGCCCCCTAAACCGCTGGAAAAGACCCAACTTGGCACTGCGTCACCAAGGACGTGGGAGTCAAGAGGAGGTGCTCGGGGGCTCGCCTTGAGCGCTGGATCCACTCGGATGTGGGAGCCAAGAGGAGGTGCCCGGGGGCTCACTCTGAGCACTGTGTCCACTCGGCCATCAAGGGAAGCCCCGAGTCGTCCCTTAAGGATGCTTCCCAAGCACCCAAGGCGACTTGGCTCCCACTCGGGACGGCGAGTACCTCTCCCAGGCAGTGGGATGGCTTAAGCCACGTGCTCGGGAGTCCCTGAACACGGGAACCCCGAGCACCCTTCGTGGGTCCCTACCTAGTACACGTGGCCCGATAGGCGCATTTAATGCCTGTCTGTGCAGGCATTCCTACTCCAAGTCCGTTGTGGACAAGATGGCGGTGTCCTGGTCAATTTCCGTCCTCCCATGTGATAAGTCCCGTCAAGCTGTCGGTCTTGGCAGGGGATGGAACGGTCTGACACCTTTTTGACTTTGGGGCTCGCCGCCACGTGCCCAGGCGCATACCTTCTGTCCTTGGTCAGTGGGGCTAGGGTAGCTGCAGCATGGTCCGTGACAGAGGGCGTTCCGGGAAGTCTTCACCTTCTAACCCAACCCCGTCATGATGATCCAGATCCCAACCAAAGCATGACAGGAACTATTCCGCTACAGCAACCCTCAACCGCCGGCGTGGGATGCCTACGCCCTATCCGTCAGCAACGGTGCGGCTGCAGTGTATTTGCCTTTCGACCTTTGTGGTGACCCCTGAGTATATAAGGGGAGAACCAAGGCCATGAGAGAGGGGGACGAAAAGAGGGACCTAGAGATAAAAAAAAAGAGGAGAGCAAGAACACCTGAGTTTTCTGGCTCATTGTAATCATCCAAATATTCATATATACACAAAAAAGCAGGACGTAGGGTTTTACACCAAGAAAGTGGCCCGAACCTGGGTAAATCACGATCTCATCTCTAGCATCCTGCCACTCGAGATCCGACGTAGCTCCTGTTCCTCCGCTTCCTCGGCCGAATCCCAAAGGGGGTCATTCCGGACCACTGACACCGGCGTTTGTTCGCCGACAATTACCCCTAGAGTAATTGTTTTTAAAACATCTATTCATCCTCCTTCTAGATGATGGCTAGGTCCTTTCAAGGACTCAGCACTCGACTGAACCGTAATTCTTAGAACCTCTGACTTCAACCCAGTGCCTTCGAGCACCTACGACTCTCGGCACCGCTGCTGCTCCTACGCCTCCTCTCGTTGCCGCCAGTCTCCGCCTCGACCTCGCGGTCCGATGCTGACCTTTGCCTACCTTCTACCGCTGACAACGGGCCTCGTCACCGCCCACAGCCATCGTAGCAGCACAGCCACCGTGTTGTTAGGGCCGGACGCCGGATCGTGACCTTCTTCGACGATCTCCTGCGTCATGTATCCCTCCCACTGGTAAACTTCAGTGAATAGCCCAAATTTCCTCGCGCGGTTAGGCTGAGAAACCCTAGATTTCAATGCACGGGACAATAATAGCGTGGGTGAAAAAGGGCGCCAAAAGATCATCGCACTAGCAGCAACAACATGCAATTATTAGTACAAAACTTCTTTTATACCGATCACATTCACATGGTAATCTGGTTTAAAGCGTCGGATAAGCAAGCAAATGTTTTCAAGCCATTTGATAACCAAGCGCAGCGTCGAAACCGGGTCGGGCCAGTCTGCCCGGTGAGATAAGGAAGTGCCTCGCTGTTCAAGGGAGGAGGGTTACACTTGCTTCTTTGGTATCAGAGGATGTGATGTGATCTGTAAATGAGTTGATCGAGGGTCTATTTGGTTCAGAGGCATACATTGAAGTTGGAACCATTTTCCACAAGTTCCTAGGAAGGTTTGACAAATTTGACTATCATTTGGTTCGTAGCCACAAATTAGACACGACAAATTTGATCCAAGCTTTTTTGGCCATAGTTTTGGCAAGTTTTTCACAAATGTTTGGCCATCCTCATGTTATCAACCAAACATGTCTTAAATGTTTGCTTAGTAACCCTATCAATTTTGTGGTCACACATAAGAATTTGACCATTGCGTGGATGATTGCCAAATTGTTGATAAGCCCATGCCCCTTTGGCAACTCTATGTATTTTCTTGCCAACATTGGCAAAAACTTGGTCAACAAAAATCTTACCCATAATTTTAGCTAGCCAAATTGCTGGTATGATTGGCTTAGGCTCAAAACAAACATCTACATTGTAGAAGGATTATAAGGGCAATTGCAAAAAGTTAGGGAGGTACCTGCAAAAAGCTAGTTCTACTTGGTAGTGACGGACCTAAAACAAAAATGTCAGTAGTGCATCATATATATTAGCATATGGATCTAGTCATTGGCCTTGGATATCATGGTGTCACACATATGTATATGTGAGCTACCTTAAGGAAAAATTGCAATAGATCTAATATCATGCGTACCCACTAATCTCTATGCAGGTTCACCTATCCTACTTGCCATGTCAACCACCTCAACACACTAGGTCAACAAAAATGTTCTCAGCTTATTTGGTTGGATGCAGTTCATGCGAGGGAATGAGAATTCCAGGGCAACAGATTGTGAAGTTGTCTATTTGGTTGGGAAATTGGGAGTCCAACTCCGAGTGAATTTTTTTGGCACTCGTGTGCATGTGCTACCATTAGCTTCCAAGATGTGCTTTCACATTTCTTAGAATTGTGTAAAAAAATCATGAATGTGCATTGTGCCAAAATATGTGCATTAGCAAAAAAAACTATATCAAAAAATATACATATTTGTAAGTTTTACAAAATGAACAGGAGATAATGACTAATATAGCAACTACATGCGTACAGATTTATCTTTTTTGTACAGCTCACAAATGAGTATATTTTGGCACAAAATTTTACTAATACTCATATTCTTATACAATTTACAATAGTGAATCTTTTCACAAATTTTAGAAACATGTGATTGCTTTTCTTTTAATGCGAGCATATGCACCTGTGCTCACCTTGGTATTTTCCGTCTAACTCCCATCATTTTCATAACATAGAAGGGGATAGGAATTCGCTAGGAATTGCTCTCTGAAGATCTCATCCCCTCATCATAACTTATTACAATATCTAGCAAGTTACAAGCTAATCTCAATGATTTCTCATCTCTCCTACAAACAAGAGACTAGGGCTAAAAGTCAAACCCTCATACCTCATCTCACTACAAACTCCTTCCTCTAAACTCACATTCCCCTCCCTAGAGGTGGCCAAACAAGCTGCCAGTGATATGCTGGGACCTTAATAACTCATTTAGGTTCAGTTTATGGTTGTTGAACTATGTTGTGCTGAATTTTATTTTATAATCTGCTGCAAAAAAATAACCACAGAAATAGAAAATTTTAGTTAAGAGATGATAAAATAGACAAAAATCGATTGAACAAATGGAGTTATCATAATCCATGCCTTAAACAGGTTTATAATTAAGAACGTGCGTAGATGTGCATCTAGGAGTCCGGAGCATACTTTGCTCAAATATTTCTCTAGGTGGGGGTAGTATCAGGCTATCGATTGAATTTCATTTCATTTTTTTGAGGGAATATCTGCGTTATATTATGTTAAGAAAAATCGAAACATCTGGAGGGGACAGCTATCCCACACATTTATAAACATGTCCTTAAGAAACACAGAAATTACATCCCGGTCCTCGGGAGAGAAACCTCCGTCTGATCCGCCACTGGACTTCTCCCCGACGACGCACCACCGCGAAGGCAAGGAACCGACAGAGACTTCAATTTCATTTCTACTAGAGTAGCATTGATCTACGTTCCAAGCGATGACCGGGCAAAGGAATCCTATCACAGGATAGGAAGCCATTAGTTTTCACCACACCATTCACGCGCACACCTACCTTGCTTATCATTCGAAAGCGACGGCGACCCCAGCTACGTAACAAACACGCATGGCTCTCGGGGACCATAGGATGATATGGAAGGATGCCAAAAGATCGCCGTAGCACCAAGCAGGGATAGCATGCACTTATTGCAGTATTTCTGCCAATATCTGACGCACTCGCACGTACCGTTAACATGAGTAGCATTCCTTTTCTTTTCTATTCTTTTCACGAACAAATTGATACGTCATAAAACTTCGTGTAGGTCGTTCAGCACTAGTTTTCACGCTTGTGCTTTGACATCGCCGAACAGTCATTTTCGCCTTACTAGAGAAAAAAAATCTACCGGCTAAGGGCGGTGGAACCAAAGGTACAGCCGGGGCCCGAGGCCGGACCAGGCACCGGTATCCATCCATAGACGCTGCTATGAAGTATAGATCGACTCATGAAAAAAATTAAATGTAAAATACACGATTTTGCAAGATAAAAAACAGAAGACAAATCGCCCACGAATAATTGTGTGAATAGTATTAGTACTAAGTGGGACGTTTACATGCTGATCGTCTGATAGGCCTCGTAGCGACACCCTTCTTCTCTGCCCATCCCACTGCTCTTCCGCTTCCCCATCCAGCTCCTTTTTGTCCTCATTCCCATCCCGTACCACCCTCTCTCACTCACCGCTGGCACTGATCTGCCTCCTACACATCCCACCCTCTCCTCTTGCTCCAGGGTCAACACCTCATCATCTCGCTTTTCCTCTTGCTCCACTGTCAGTACCGTCATCATCGTCGCAAATCTGCCTCCTCCTCATCCCGCCCCTTCTCCTTCCACTCATGCTCAGTTTTGCCATCGCCATCTCCATGATTGCAGATTTGCCGCTGTCGTCGTGGCACTGCCCACCGGCCATCCACCGGCACCCGTGGCCACCAGGGTGGGTCCCACCGCCGCCGACCCAACACCCCTGGCAGTCATCTCTAAGTCTGGGGGCACCAGTGAACTCGTCTGGTGATGGGCCGAAAACATAGGGTCATCGTTGC
>JAGXJF010004131.1:0-139072 GCA_019208055.1 Stipa capillata
AAACACTCGGCAAACTATATTTATATGACTTGCAAAAAAATAATACTTGTATACCCAATACTTTTGCGAAACATTCTCAAATTTTTACCACAGCCTCTAAGGGTCATATCATGACACCATGCCAAGTTTCATTTTTTTCTGGCTTCGTTTGAATTTGTTAGAATTAAATAACCACTAAGCTCCACGTTGGTGCCCGAGCACAGGCCCCCTGGTGTTTGGCACTCATTTTCTTTTGTGTTATAAGGGCTAAACATAGACTAAAGACCACTAATAAGATTTTTCAACCCACTTCTGGCCATAATTTCAAGTACCTGCAGTTCAAATTTGAATTATATCCATTAAATGCCTAAAAATGCACTTAATGGCTTAAATATAGCAAACGGACCCAAAAAAATGCCAAATTTTAAAATGATACATGTAATGGTGTATGTTGAGTATGAAAAAAGTTTTAAGACCAACGGATGAAGTAGGGGTCGCTTCGCATGCAAACCTGATTCGTTCCTTCTCGAAACCTAGTTTCTTACTCGGAGATTGTCCGGTTTCTAAGTAGTCTACGTGACAACTTTTGTGAAACCTTCTCAAATTTTTACCACAGCCTCTAGGTGCCATATCATGACACCATGCTAGGTTTCATGTTTTTCTAACTTCGTTTGCATTTTTTAGAATTAAAAAACCAACAAGCGCCATGTTGGTGGCCGAGTCTTGGCACCCTGGTGCTTGGCACTCCTCTTCTTTTGTTGTATAAGGCCTGAACATATACTAAAGACCATAAATAGGATTTTTAAACCCATTTCTTGCGATTATTTCATGCACCTGTAGTTCAAATTTGAATTATATCAATTAAATGCCTAGAAATGCACTTAATGGCCAGAATATAGTAAACAGACCCGGAAAAGTGCCAAATTTTGACATGTTACATGTAATGGTGTATGTGGAGCACATAAAAAGTTTCAAGGGCAACAGACGAAGCGACCTGACACTTCGCATGCAAACCTGTTGGGTACACTTCACATATAGCAAAAGCAAAGCAAAGAGAAGAAAGAGGAGAAAGAAAAGAAAAGAAATAAAGAAAAGAAAAGAGAAGAAAGAAAGAAAATAAAAGAGAAGAAAGCAATGCAAAGAAAAGAAAGAAAAGAAAAGAAAATAATAAAAAGAAAAAACCTTTTGCCGAGTGCTGCTTGTCGAACACTCGGCACATAGTTGTGTTTGCCGAGTGTCCGTTAGGAGGCACTCGGCAAACTTCGCACCGCCATCACAGCGCCGTCAATCGCGGCGGTAAGGGACACGTGGCCTTGTATTTGCCGAGTGTAAGGTGTTTGCCGAGTGTCCTGCACGACATATGCCGAGTGTTGTGTGTTTGCTGAGTGTTTTCTTCGCGGTGCTCGGCAAAGCATGGGCTTGGCCGAGTGTCATACTTGTGCCGAGTGGTTTCTTCGGTGCACTCGGCAAAGGACGTGTTTGCCGAGTGCCCATGGAAAGACAATCGGCAAAGACATTGGCACATGGCAAAGTGAGGAAATCCGGTAGTGTATCTCAAACAAGATCAATGATAGAAACCTATTGCACGCGATCGAGAAGCCATCAGCCATTCATGCTTGGTCGATCGTACAGGTTACGGATGATCGATATACTCAAATTTTTTTTAATATTGAAAGTATTGGAGGCTAAAAGAATAAAAAGGCTGTATGTTGCCAATCAGAGTCCGATGGAATTTGTGCTTGTCTTTTGAACAAAGCATATGGCGCGAACTGTGCATGGCTCGCTACGTCACATGCATATGCATGACGCTTGGTCCATTTTGCTAATTTTTTCTATATATAGAGAGCGGAAGAGACCTCGGCAATCTGCAGAAATCAATCATCAACATCTCAGGCTAGAAGAGAGAAGCATTGCCTACGTACGCCTTAGAAACAAATACAATTGGTGGTCGCCATGGTTTCCATTTTATCGCTCTTACTTCTTCTCAGCTTGTCTAGCTCCTGTCTGGGTGCTGCCCATTCAGATGCAGTTGCGGTAGGAGATCATGAGCTCAACTTCATGGCCGTGGAAACAAGCTCCTTGAAGCACATCGCACAAGGCGCCGTCTGCTCCGGACATAAGGGTACATACATGAAATAACAAGCTAGCACCAGTAAATTAAATTAGTTCCACTTGCTATACTGGAGTGGAGTAGTAGTAGCATGAGCTAGCTAATCGATGCATGTTTGACCAACAGTGATGCCGTCCGGCCACCGTGCATGGGTGCCGATGAACCGCCCGCATGGCCCGTGCTCGTCGTCGGGGGCCGAGGGCATGCCGGCGGCGTCGGTGGTCGACGACATGCTTCTGTGGGACCAGCTCCGCACAAGCTACATCCGAAGGGAGCTCTCCGACGGCGTCGCTGGGGAGGGCTTACCGGTGATCGACGACCGTGGTACCAATGTCACTGTTGAGGATCACCGGGTGCAGACGAACGCTGATTGGGGGGGAAACTCAGCGAGTGCATCGTCGGTAAAAATAAAATACTCCTACCTTTGTTGATTTATTTACTTCAACGTACAGGATTAGTTAACTGGCGCAAAGAAGTTACAGAAGTGATTAGTTGATTATATAGGAGTAAGCTAGTGTCTACAAAGTGCTTGAATGTATTCTTTTTTCTTTTGTTACGGAGAATTCGAGTACTCTCAACAAGATTAATTAATCTCCAAAAATATTATAGTAGTCGCCATATAAATTTTGGGAGTGTCTAAGGCTTGTTGCAAGCCTTAATATCTTTATCCAACCGTGACCAAATAGTCGCTTATTTTAAAAATTATGTATAATTTATATTTAGAAATATATAGCTAGATTGTCACAATTCCGAAGCCTAAAATTGTACATAACTTTGCTATGCAACTTTTGACACAATGATCTTAAATCTGATAAATTTTCTATCTAATGTTTTAGGTCCAATTATCGGATCCGGTGGCTACCGGCAAGTCAGCGGTGAAGCAAACGGTGGTGATCGACACGAGCAGTGACATCTCGTGGGTGCAGTGCCTGCCCTGCCCGGCGCCGAAGTGCCACCTCCAGAAGGATCCATTCTACGATCCCACCAAGTCGAGCGCGTACGCGCCAATCTCTTGCGGCTCCCCTGCGTGCGCGCAGCTCGGCAGCAGCTACGGCAATGGCTGCTCCAGCTCCCTGCAGTGCCGGTACGTCGTCAACTACGGCGACGGCAGAGCAACGGCGGGGACGTACGTCACTGACACGCTGACGCTGTCTCCCACCGCCGTCGTCAAGGACTTCCGGTTCGGGTGCAGCCACGCCGTGCGGGGTTCATTCAGCGACCGGACCGCCGGTGTCCTGGCGCTCGGCGGCGGGGCCCAGTCGCTGCTGGCGCAGACGGCGAGCACCTTCGGCCACGCCTTCTCCTACTGCGTCCCGCTGCCGAGCTCCGTCGGCTTCCTCTCGCTGGGCGGGCCGGCCGCGGCCGCGGCCTCGTCGCGGTTCGCGCGTACGCCGCTGATCAAGAACAGCCGGGCGCCGACGTTCTATGTCGTGCGACTCGAAGCAATCACCGTGGCCGGGCAGAGGCTCGGCGTGCCGTCTGCGGTCTTCTCCGCCGGCTCGGTGATGGACTCCAGCGCGATCGTGACGCAGCTGCCGCCGACGGCGTACCGCGCGCTGCGGGCGGCGTTCAGGAGCGCAATGGCGGCGTACCCGCTGGCGGCTCCGAGGCGCAACCTCGACACCTGCTACGACTTCACCCGCTTCCCCGGGGTGGTCAAGGTCCCCAAGGTCTCTCTGGTGTTCGACGGCGGCGCCGCCGTCTTGGAGCTCGACGCGACATCGGTGATGCTGGACGGCTGCCTGGCGTTCGCGGCCACCCCCAGCGACGGCTCCGTCGGATTCATCGGCAATGTGCAGCAGCAGACGTACGAGGTTCTCTACGACGTCGGCGGCGGGGCCGTGGGGTTCCGTCGTGGCGCGTGCTGAGCCTGAGCGTGCGTGCGGTGTTGTCAAGTCTCAGGTGCATGGCCGGACAATTGTGTGATGACTGGTGAGTGATGACCCCCTAATATATATTTGGGGTGTACGAGCTAGCTTATTGAGATGATTAAAGCTAGTTTGTTAAATAAGTCCGATTAAGAAGCTGTTTTGCTGATACAGCTTACTCGTGTGTGTTACTAAGCTTACAATTGTAAAACTTCCAAACTATCCTTCTGTATACGGAGTATATATTAAGGAAGGCAGCTGATTTGGTTATTGTACCGAATGATCCAGTAGTATGTGTACCATGTCGTAGTTCATTTCAGTCAACACCTACCCGTGATCTCTATCAAACTCATACATTGCCTTGCCGCAAAACGAATGGAGAACTCCCAAAAACTATGAAACTTCCGTCTCAGCGTGAATTTAGTATCCTTTGGCACCAACAGATATACTAACCTCAGAATGGAATCAGTATATTTTGGCGACAATAGATCTAACCCAAGGAACCAGTCCAGTACTCTGGATCCTAGAATGTATTTCGTACAGTAAGCTTTGGCACCGACAAATCTTAACCCAAATATCCCAATTCAGTCAACGAGAGAAGTATATATGACGTCCCGCCATTGCATTTCAGCCTAGGCTATGGACCGATTAATGTGACCCTAGAAACCCAAAATCTCCCAACACATCTCCAACATGCAAAATTAAGAGACGTAGTGGTGTGGGTTTGGCACCGTTGCATCCGTGGACAACTCTATTTACACCTAACGCATACTACAAGAATGGACGGATTCACATTCACGGATATTATAGAAAATTGCACCCGTAAACATGTTCAGAATTCACATCCGATCCTAATTGCGGCTGAGGCGAGACGAGGCGCTGCAACCCCGCGGGCGCTGTGATCGATGGCGTGGTGTCATGTCGAGAGGACACGGCCCAGGTGCGAGGGGACTCATGTAAAAAGGCCTGTTGGAGCAAAAGGTGGGATTTTCGGTACAACTTAATAGGCTATAACAGATCCTTTCTAGGTTGGCTGGGCTAGGCTGGAAATCTACCAGGCAAATATCAATACGTGTATTTTCTTTTTTTCTTCTTCTTTGCTCTCCCTTCCCTTTCTTCATTTATCTTTCGTGTGCTTTATTTTTCCATTTATTTTTATTTTTTAGTCATGTTTATTTTCCATCTTTTAGTGGTTTATTTTTTCTTTGTCCTTTTATTTTTTATTTCTTTTATTTTTTAGTTTCTTTAATTGTTTTAGTAACAATCCTATGATCTTTCGTTCACATTTTAGTATTTTTAATTATTTCACTAATATTTATATGAGCACTTAATTTTTTATTACTTTTTTCTCACGAGTAAGATTGGATTGTCCTATGAGCACCTCCAATTTGTTTCACCCGCTAATATAATTTTTTTCCATTCATAGCTGCAAAATTGTTCTATGATCACTTTCTTATTTTTCTGCCAGTCTACTTTTTGTTTCCACTAATTGTCATGAATAGTTCCGTATGCGCTTTCGGGTTGCTCTATCTATCATAAATTGTCCAATGAGCAAGTTCTTTTTGTTTCACTTAACTTAAATCCTTTATTCTAGTAAGCGAGAACTGGTCCATGTGCATTTTTTGCGTTGTCTAGCTTTTTTGTAAGCACCTAATTTTTTGTTCCACTTAATCTAATTTTTTGTTCACTAGTAGTCATGAATTGTTCTATGTGCACTTTTGTGTTGTTTAACACAATTCGTGAATTTTTGTTCCACTTAATCTATCAGCATTTTTGTATTGTCCAACAATATTCGTTATTTTTTCACAAGCACTTTTTTTGTTATTCCACATTATCTGTTCTTTTGTTGCACCGAGAGTCGTAAATTTTTTCATGTGCATTTTCTTATTGTTTGGCAATATTCATGAATTATTCTATCGTAGATATAAGTCTAGACAGTAAACTTATGACACCCCGAACGGCTACAGCGACCGGCGATGGTGCACGAGGAGTACGAGCGAATATGACCCTCCGAACGTCTGTCGAGTTGAGGCACGAAACACGTACGACAGGGTGAAACACGAGCCGTGTACGAGGAGGTGAAACCCCTCTCATGTACGATGAGGTGAAAGTCACTCTTCTATTGAAGTGTAGAATTAGGGTTACAAGAAATCCTCTCTCCCCCTAAGGGGGTATTTATAGGGTTGGAGGATGGAAAAGGTGAGATTACAATTTTGCCCATAGATTCGGAGAACTTTACAAGGGTATGGTCGTAATTTCCCATGCATAGAAGATATTTTGGGAGAATATTCCGGGTATCTTCAAGGAATATTCTCTGGCATCTTTGGAGGAATTCCTAAGCATGTCAAAATAGTCCTTGACAATGCTGACACAGACCCTGACGGCGATGGACATCGGGACGATCATTGGTGACGTTGACGTAGTTCTCGTTTTAGTGTCGTCGACGTAGA
This sequence comes from Stipa capillata, assembly GCA_019208055.1. Taxonomy (NCBI): domain Eukaryota; kingdom Viridiplantae; phylum Streptophyta; class Magnoliopsida; order Poales; family Poaceae; genus Stipa; species Stipa capillata. The sequence goes on from JAGXJF010004131.1 coordinate 6,408, forward strand.
CTTCGACGATGACGGACGTCGAGGTTGTTTTTGGTGGTGTCGATGTAGTCCGTGATGATGGCGAAGATTGTGGCTGCCCTTGATGGTGTTGGTTCAGTCCTTGACGGCGCATGCGGAAACCTTTGAAGACAGGCTAGCGTGGGGACCCCTACCCCAATAGTAGCCCCTCGACGATTCGGGCGATCAGGTGACGAACGCCCGGACTGGCGCACCGATTCCTGAGGGGTCAGTGCGCGGTCCGAGCTAGTCAGGGAGGCACGGACGGTCCAAAGCTTGGAACCGTTTGTACAAGCAAATGAAGCACGGCTGGTTGATAGGTTGCCGCCGCGGTAGCAAAAACTGCAGATTCCTTGCCGCGGTAGGAAAGTGGCAGCGTTGGGGAGGGAGTTTTGCAACTCTGATTGTCGAACGGTCTTCACGGCTGTGAGCGGGAGGCCAAACTCTACGTCTCTAGAAAGTTTGAGTGAATTCCGAGAAAGTCGACGAAACAACTAGTGGAAATCCCGGCTCAAAATCGAAGATTTTGGAAATGGCACCTCGACAAAAGTGCTCGACACAAGCTGCGATCAAGGTGGAAAGTAAGTCCTCGACTCAAACTAACCAGGAAAACAAGAATCACCCAAATCGGAGTCCGGGTGAAGGAGATATGCCCTCCGCAAGATCCGAAAAAGTAACGAAAAAACTTCCGGAGCCAAAAAGTCCTACTTAGAGGCTGAATTTTGAGGGCCAAGATGGGTACAGTGTATACATGTGTAGAATTTTCAGATGCGCCCCATTGTTAGCTTCGATTTGAGTGGTCGTGGACCCAAAACAGACTTCGTATGAGGAAGTTATGGCTGTTTTTCTAAAACCTCTCAAACTAGAGCTGGATTTGGATTTTGTATTGAATGGAGGTCCGGAGGTTCCACCCGGAGGTTCCGGCCCAGACCTTTGGGCTTTCCAGAATCCGGATGGATTCCGTATGAGATTTCGGGCCACTCTAGTAGTTCCTGAAACGGCCCGGAAGGCCGCCCGGAATCCGGGTGATCTGGAGGTTCAGTCCGGAGGTTTTCGGACCTAACCTCCGGACCACGCGACGTGAGCCGGTTCCGAGATATTTTCGGCTCGGGGATATTTTCCTGAGTCGGTTCCAGCCGATTGGGTATAAAACCCATTTTTTCTCCTCCCTCTCTCTGTCTTTCTCTTTCTCTCTTTCTCTCTTTCTCTCTCTCTTTTTCTCTCTCTCTGTGCAGAAAGGGCGCCGTCGCCGCGCTCCGTCCGCGCCGAGCTCCAGGATCTAGCCGCCGCTCCGCCATGCTCGTGCCGCCGCCGAGCTCGTTCGTGCAGCCGCTAAGCTCGCCCACGCCGAGCCCCGGGACACGCGGGCTCGTGCTCGTGCGGCCGCCGAGCTCGCTCGGACTGAGCTCCAGGTCACGCGCGGGGTCGCGCGCGTGCACTGGTGGCCAGACGCGGGGTTGCGTGCGTGGAGTCGGCCAGACGCGGGGTCGTGTGCACGGAGTCGGCCGTGGGGTCGGAACTCCGTCCGGAGAGGCATCCGGATTCTGGGTTGCCCAGAAGTTCAGCCCGGAACCTCTGGACCAAGACTCCGGGTGCACAGAACTCCGTCTGGAGAGTCATCCGGATTCCGGGTTGCCCGGAGGTTCAACCCAGAACCTCCGGACCAAGACTCCGGGTGCACAGAGCAACAAGGGGTCCGACAGGCTTCGCATTCGTTGCCGTGAGATGGCAACATCTCCGTGCGTGGTAAAGGGGAAGGACTTGCTCGAGGGGGCGGGAGTAGCCGAGTCAGCCCACTCCTGCTTCCTTGGCCCTTCTAGTGCGGACGCGGCGCTTGACCGCGGAGGGCAAGATACCCGAACCCGGTGGCCCCTACGGCACCGAGGCTCCTCCCCGCACCGCGGTGAGGGGGGTGCCCGCCATGGGGCGCATCATCGTCTTTGCTTCACAATTTGACGCTGGATTGCATATCCCAGCGGCGGGCTTGCTGCTCGACATGCTCGAGTTCTTTGGCATCGAGGTTTCAGACCTCCACCCATCTGCCTTCGTCAGGCTGGCGGCGTTTGAGTGGGTGATGCGGAGCATGGGGATGATCGGCTCCGGGAGGCTCTTCGCTTGGCATCACCAAGCGTTGGTGATGAAGGTAAGGGCGACAGAGAATTCTTTTTCAGTGTACGGGAAGGTGAGCTTCTCCAGGCGCCGGCAGCGTACCAAAGCCGAGTATCCAGTGTTTGCCACCTGGGCTAGGTGGCCGGATTGGCGAGGCGTCTGGTTCTACTACCGCGTCCAGAGCTCAGGCTTCACTTGCCCGGGAGGCGCCCGACCTCCGAGGGCCTCCCCCCTTCCTTGGATGGGAGTGACGAGGCCCAGAAGATCATGCTTCAGTGCTTGGCTCACGTGCTAGCTGTTCGTGACTTGGTGGAAGAGTACCTTCTGTTCGGGATCGTGCTGTTGGCAGAGGGCTGGGCGCCATCCTTGGCGCCGTCGGACGCAGACCTGCCGCACGGCTTACGGACCCTGACCGGCTACGTCCCGTCCACGTGTGAGTGTTTTCCAACTCCCTTTGTTTGCTTCTCGTTTGACCAAGCTTCCCTCGCGGGAGCTTACTGTAGTCTATCATTTACTTCACAGACAAATCGTTACGGAGCGGGGCGGTCACTGCGGAGGAGCTACTCAGTCGCTACACGGCTACCGAGGAGGCAGACGTGAAGGCGATGATTCAGGGGCCACGGGTCAACCGGGCGTGTTTGTGCTTCAAGTGGGCATTGCCCGCTCGGCCACTCTCCATGCCAACTGGGGGCATGGTAGCAGCCAAGCGTGCTCGTGAGGCAGCCCCATCTTCGCCTACCGGGGGCATGGTGGTGGCCAAGCGTGCTCATGAGGCATCCCTGTCTTCGCCAGCTCGGTCGGCTCTGCTAGCCGGTGGGAGCAGCACCGCGCCAAGGTCTGCGTCCTGTGCGGACGCGGATGCGGATCGCGGGGGTGCGCCGAGTGCCCTGTTGATCAGGGGACGGCTGTTTTCCGGGGCACTTCGTCGACTCTAAGGTCGAGACGGGCCCTTACGACAATCTCGTAGGACGGATCTACCCCGCAGACCTTGAGACCGCTTTCTCTGGGCTGTCACCGGCGGATGTGCGAACCGCCTCGAAGTCAGCGCTGATCAAGGTAACGTCTGCCCTTGGTTTTTCCTTTGTGCATGACATCTTTATCGACAGATCCTAATTGAGGCACCTCTTCGTAGAGCTTCCTTGTGACGGAGCGGTTCTTGGAGATGCACGATACCGAGGTCGAGGGCAAGATAGCTCATATCTAGGAGGTGAAGGCACGGGCCAAGGTCGCCGAGGAGAAGGCCGCAGGGTCTCTGGAGAAGCTCTCGGAGGCGGAGGATGTGATTGCCTCCCTCCGCGCCAAGCTTCATACCGCGGGGGTTGAGCGACAGGTTGCCATTGCACGATAGCAGGAGTTGGACGTCTTGGTGGCGTTTGCCATTGCAGGGGTTGGCGAAGTTGGCGCGGGACTCAGAGTCTCCCTTCCGCTCCCTGACGGTGTTGACGAGGGCGTGCCAGCCGCTCGGCTATGCTAGGTGGCCGTGCTCAGTGCGGCCATACTAGAGGCGATTCTAGCACATGCCCGGGACTACGCTCAGGCTTCTGTTGAGCTAGCATTCACCTGCTTGCGCGAGGCCGGCTGCGGCCCGGCGGGCAGGTTCGAGGTGTCGGACTTTGCCCTTCCGACGAGGAGGAGGATGGAGGATGCTCGCGCGCACGTCCGGGCTAGTGTCACAGCCTTCTTGGCGCGCGTATGGGACAGGCGTGGACTGAAGTACGTCGCAGGGCTCTGGAAGTCTCAGGTTCCTCAAGAGACTCCTAGGGGGCAGCCCGCGGGAGCACCCAGTAGGCGGTCTCCATAGGTGTGAGTTTTACCCCTAGCTTTGTGCCTTTTGCTTACCTTAGCACGGCAGGGTTTTCACTTAGTCTTTTGCTTCTTAGTACCTGGGACGCCGTTGCGTCGGCTTGAGCCCTTTAGCCCAGTAGACCGTCTTTTGCTAGGGTTTACATGATCAGACATGATCGGATTTTTCTTTGTAACTCTCGTGTAACTTGTTGGTTATTAATGAAAATCCAGAGGATTTACCGAACTTTGCACTTGCTACTTGTGAATTTTTGTTATTTGGTATGTAGGGTGATAGCCTTCGATGGAAGGCGAGCGCGGAGCGCATGGGGATAGCACCTACTAGGCTTGAGTCCACCAAGCACTGTGCTTCGTGTGGGTTAACAAAAACCGAGCGGCCGGATGATGACATGCACATCTTGAGCGATGCAGAGTTCGCGGTGTTCCTTGCCCAACGCTCCTAACGAGTTTGAGCTTTTCTCATCATAGCCTCGTGGTTGTTTCGATTTTTCAATCGATTGTAATAAGTATGCATGCATCTTGTAATAATAGAGGGGGCATCGATGGGGTGCGACGTCGTACCCCATCTCCCATCCGAAAACAATTAGCACTCGATGCCGTGCGTGATAGCGGTCGTTCCTTTGCGATGTGTAGTAATAATAATACAAAAAGATATGTTGCTAGGTACTCGGTGCCACGCTTTATGCCTCATTCAAAAACACTTAGTGTTTGAGGCTCGACATCGCGGGGAGCTTAACGTCGCATGGCCCCGGAGTGAAGGGACACTCTGTCCCGGATGGAGATGGCTTGACATCGCGGGGAGCTTACCGTCGCACGACCCCAGGGGGAAGGGACACTTTGTCCTGGACGGAGATGGCTCGACATCGCGGGGAGCTTACCGTCGCATGACCCCGGAGGGAAGAGACACTCTGTCCCAGACAGAGATGGCTCGATATCGCGAGGAGCTTATCGTCGCACGACCTTGGAGGGAAGAGACACTCTATCCCGGATGAAGATGGCTCGACATCGCGGGGAATTTATCATCGCACGACCCTGGAGGGAAGGGATACTCTATCCCGGATGGAGATGTTGGAACTTGTTTCGAAGGGGCGTGATGCCGCTATTCTAATCTTTTTATTGAGGCTTAACAAGGCACAAAGGCCAATTACAGAAGGTGGCCACAGTCGACGCGGCGGCCTTAACCCAAGTAAACAAACTAGCGGGGGCAGCGACCGACACAGCGGTCCCTACTCCAGCTGTACTACCCAAAATACAAGACTGCCGATGCAGCGGCCATATCTAGAGAACTGGAGCTACACATAGTACTTGCGGAGATTGTCCGCATTCCAGCTGTGCTTCAGCTCGACCCCATCGAGAGTTGCCAAGAGGAACGTTCCTGGGCGAGTGGCACGAACCACCTCATACGGTCCTTCCCACTTTGAGCTTTCATCGACGATCGTTGCAGTGCGCAGAGACCTGATCTTGGTTTCTTCCGGGGTCACCGCTTCGTCCACGTATAATAATTTGAAGGGTGTGAAGCCAGTGGCCCGGCTAGCTGTCGTGCGGGTGGACCATAAGACGCTAGGGAGCTCATCCGCCCAAAGACCCTTGGGCAAGTTGAAGAGGCGTGTACGGAGGCCGAAAAGGACGATCCCATTGGCTCGCTCGACAGCACTGTTTGCCTTAGGGTTAGCCACAGAGACGAAGCATAAGTTGATGCTGAGGCCAATGCAGAATTTCTGGAAGGGGGCTGCGTCAAACTAAGTCCCGTTAGCGACGGTGAGCTCCCTCGGGACACCAAAGCGGCAAACAAGGTTCTTCCATACGAACCTCTGCACGGCTGCCGATGTGATCTTGGCCAAGGGCTTGGCCTCGATCCACTTGGAGAAGTAGTCAACGGCGATGACGACGAACTTGAATCCGTGGCTCCTTGACCCGAATGGGCCGACAAGGTTGACACCCCGGCGGCCCAGTGGCCACGACGGTGGAATGGGCTGCAGCTCGTTCGCGGGGAGCTTCGTGCCTCGCCCCATCCATTGGCACGCAGGGCACGTTTTGACGAGGCTTTGTGCATACGAAGGGCGGTGGGCCAATAGAATCCCTAACGGAATGCCTTTGAAATCAAGGTGCGGGGGGCGAGGTGCGATCCACACAGCCCCTGGTGAATCTCGCGGACCAACTCGAGTCCCTCGTCCTTGGAGATGCATTGAAGGTAGGGTGCGCATACCCCGCGTTTGTACAGAGCATGGTCATGGATGTCGAAGCCCCTGGCACGACTCTTGAACCTTCGTGCCTCTACGGGGTCGGTGGGCTCCGTCTCATCGGAGAGGTAACTTATGATCGGGACCCTCCAGTCTTGCTCGCTGATGAGGCATATCTCTGGGAGTCCCTTCGTGGCGGGCTCCAAGATCACTTCGTAAAAAGCCCCTAGGGGGGTCTTGGTCTTCGTGCTGGCGGCTCTTGCGAGGTTGTCGGCATCGGCATTCACGGCACTGGGATGCTGCGAACAGTGATGCCGACGAAGTGCTTTTCCGTGGCCCGGGCTGGGGCTAAGTACTTGATCATCTCGGGGTGTTTGGCTTGTCGATGTGGCCGACGATGAGCTGTGAGTCGCTCTTGACAACTATCCTTCGCACGCCTAATGCGCGTGCCTTTCAAAGACCAAGGAGGAGTGCCTCGTACTCCGCCCCGTTGTTGGTGGTCTTGAACTCAAGGTGCGCCAGTAGGAGGTTGATGATGTATAGTACGGTATCCTATATATCAGAAGATATCCGCATACAATTCCTGGGGTTTCCAGAAAGGTACTGCGTATTCAGTAAGGATCCCCAGACCGCAAGGTAACCCCTCGAAAGAGGGAAGATATCTCTTAAACTAGGAAGTCAATCCCGATGTTCAAGGAAACCGGGGTCCTACTCGGGCATAAGTCCATGTCCAGTACGACTTTGGGGACCCCCCCTATATAAGGATCAGCAATCCCATAGGGGAGGACAAGGTCTTTCTAGTCGCACAGCAAATTGAGCCAGATCCTAGGAGGTGAAGCCCTAGAAGACCCGCCGCCTCGAAGGAGTCGAGTCCCGCGGGGTTAGTTAGATTAGTCTGCGACTAGGCCTAGGGTAGCCACTAACATACACCCCCATTGTAAAGACGTTTTCTCCATTAATATATACGAACAGGATGTAGGGTTATTATCCTGAGGGAGGCCCGAACCTGTATAAAAAAGTGCTGTCCCCTGTTGTCAGATCTCCTGGCCTTGGGCCGTAGAGGTCCCTACCCCCCAGTATCACCGTTTCATGAATACCATAAGATCGCCGATTTACTGATCGTCGACAAATGGCGCCGACCGTGGGGACCTCTCCGGATCAAGCCGTCAAGGAAGAATCAAAGTCGGCAGGATGTGCAACTAATCGTGCTCAGTTCTTTTCGCCAACTGCATAGCCCTCATCGGTCCAATCCGAAGAGGAAGAAGCAGATGCGACAAGAAGTCCGATCGCCCCCACGCGCCGTGTTGGGTACTCAGACCGGGGCTTCTACAACTTTGGCCCCATGGACCCGTACCCGGTCACGGATCGCGTGGATCTTGGAGAATACGCCCCTGGAGAGTACTCGGATCACGAAGCAGATCGCTTCAGGGCCGAGTGTGCCAGGGCCTTCGACGGGAAGTTGGTGCTGAACGACAACCTCCTGCCAGGAACGACTAGTTCAATGGTCAGAATTTCACCTGCGAATTCCAATCGTCAGGATGATCACGACCATACCCACACCGCATCCGATGAGGACAACGCGATGGAGTGTGAGTACACGTCACCTAACCAAGGACCTCGAATGGTTCTCGCGATCGACGATGGTCGCGAAGACCTTGAGGACCGAGATCTGCCTGGGGGCTCGGAATGACGCAGTACGATGGCCACTCCCCCCAGGAACGGGGACTTGCCTGCCGCTGTAGAAAGAACCCCTCCAGGAACGAGGGAGTACGTGTCCCGAACTGCTCGAAGGCTCGCGGAGGTGCGCCATTTGCTGTCACGACCACCTGCAGCGGACTTATCAACACCTGCGGGTATGCAATGGCTACAACGACTGGGGGCTGACCTCCAAGAAGCCCAAGACCAAGCCGATTCTTCTCGAGCCCAGTCGGTGACACGCAGCTCTACTCGAGTAAGAACCCCTTCTCCGCTAGAAGAGCGTGACCGAGAAGGATGACACCCCAGGAACAGGTATCCTCAGGAGGAGTCACCTGTTGACCTCCGAGACCAGCTCAACAGGCGCCGACACCAAAGGTGCCAGCAAGAGCAATAGCTCCCTCGGAGGGACCATTCGCAACACGCCAACGTTCGTGGCTGAGCTTCAACCTCGAACAGCAGCGAGAACGCACCTTATCGGGGAGTCTTTAGCGGATGCCAAGCGCTATCCTAGGAGCTCCGGCAGGTGCGCTGGCCTTCTCGTTTCAAGCCCGGGTCGTTTGAATTGTATGATGGCACCACGAATCCCGTGGAATTCCTGCAGATCTACACCACTGTGATCGAGGCCGCAGGTGGGGACGAGAAGGTTATGGCCAACTACCTTCCTACTGCTCTCAGGGGAGCCGCTAGGACTTGGTTGATGAACCTACCCCCAGGAACTATCCGCTCATGGGGACAGCTCTGCGACATGCTCCTCGGGAACTTCCAAGGTACCTTCCCAAGACCTGGTCGCGTGGACGATCTATTCCTAGTCGTCCAATGACCAGACGAGACCTTCCGGGAGTTCACCAAAAGGTTTAGTGCAGTCCGCAACACTATTCCGGAGATAACTGACTCGGATGTCATCCGCGCCTTCACTCGAGGCAGCAGAAACGAGATGTGTACGCATAACTTGATCATGCGACCACCAAAGACCACGAGACAGCTCATGGACCTGGCTGAAAAGGCCGCCTGTGCGGAGGAGACCCTGTGATACATCAAGCAACAATGAGGCGGGCCGACCAATTCTCCCCTCCGAGCAAGGGACGATTCGAGAAAGACTAAACGCAAGAAGAAGTCCTCCGGAGGGAACAAGGAGAAAAGGGCCAAAGCCGACGAGGTAATGGCTGACATCTCCGAGAAGCGTACCTGGCGACCACGCCCCAAAGACAAGCCTACCAATTCCTCCGACAAGCCATCCAAGCCCTGGTGCGACTTTCACCAGACCGACTCGCATGATCTACGTCAGTGTCGCATCTTCAAGAAATACCTTAGGGAAGAAAGAGAGAAGTTTCACGAGGAGGATCCTCAGGTCGCTAACAACAGTCGGGACACGACTTCCGACGACGATGACTCCACCCCTGAGCCTTTCCAAGGGCACGTCAGAGCAATCGAGCACATATTTGGGGGCTCAACCTCTTATGAGTCAAAGAGGCAATACAAGGCGATTGCCCGAGAAGTTCTCGTGAGTCTGCCACGGGTCCCTCGGGCGGTCAAGTGGTCCGAGGTCACGATCTCTTTCGACCAGACAGACTGCCTCGAGAACTATGCTCGGCTGGGACGATATCCGATTGTTGTCGAACCAACAATCAATAACTGCTGAGTAGGCCGCGTGCTGGTAGACGGAGGGAGCTCCCTCAATATCCTATTCGCCAACGCCCTCGATGCGATGCAGGTACCACGGTCGTTTGTCCAGACGATGACGCAGGCATTCCACGGTATCGTCCCGGGCTCGTCGGCCACGCTGATCGGGCAAGTCACTCTCCCGGTTACATTTGGTACACTGGAGAACTTCTGAACAGAGAAGATCCTGTTTGACGTCGTCGATTTCGAGACAGCGTACAATGCTATCCTGGGACGTCCAACTCTGGCCAAATTCATGGCAGCAACGCACTATGCCTATCAGTGCATAAAGATGCCCGACCCAAAAGGCGCCCTCACGATAAAGAGTTCCCCCAAAGAAGCGCTCCTCTGCGATAGACGCAGCCTTGACCACGTACGAACGCGCCAGGAAGAAGGGGAGCATGCCCCCTCAAAGGCCAACGCGGTCGTAAAAACTCATGGTGAAGTGAAAGTCATTCCTTTGGATCCGGCAGAACCCTCCAGGATAGTCCGGATCGGGGCGACTCTTGATCCAAATTTGGAATCATCACTCATTGTTTTCCTCCGGAGCAACTCGGACGTTTTCACATCGCAACCGTCCGATATGCCCAGAATCCCCAGGGAGGTGATTGAGCACAGGCTGGCGGTCCGCAAGGACGCCATACCTGTAAAACAAAAGCTCCGATGATTCGCCCCGGATCGGAAAGAAGCCATCAAGCTGGAAATTAAAAAACTCCTGAAGGCCGGGTTCATCCGAGAAGTCGAACATCCTGAGTGGCTCGCCAATCCCGTTATGGTAAAAAAAGCCAATGAAAAATGGCGAATGTGTGTCGACTTCACAGACCTTAACAAAGCCTGCCTGAAGGACACTTTTCCGCTACCTAGAATAGATCAGATTGTAGACTCCACGTCAGGATGCGATTATCTAAGCCTTCTCGATGCCTACTCGGGTTATCACCAGATAAGTATGCATTGAGAAGACGAGGAGAAAACCTCCTTCGTAACTCCGTTTGGGGTATTCTGCTACTCAAAAATGCCTTTTGGATTAAAAAACGCAGGTGCAACGTATCAGCGTAGAATGCAGCTTGCCCTCCACAGTCAACTCGGTTGGAACATCGAAGCTTATGTCGATGACCTCATCGTAAAAACAAAAAAGAAAGAAGATCTGCTCTCGGACCTACTGGAGACATTCACCAATCTTCGAAGGAACAGGATAATGCTGAATCCAGAGAAATGTACCTTCGGAGTTAGCACCGGAAAACTACTCGGGTTCTTGGTATCGCACCGAGGAATTGAAGCAAACCCCGACAAGATACGGGCAATTGCGGAAATGAAGTCACCAAAAACGGTCCGAGACGTCCAAAGACTCACGGGTTGCATGGCAGACATGAGCCGATTCATATCCCGACTAGGAGATCGTGGGATTCCCTTTTTTAAACATCTACGACAACACGACGGTTTCAAATGGATGGAGGAATCCGAAAAGGCATTCCAAAAGCTCAAAGAATACTTAACTACCCCCAGTGCTAGTCGCGCCCAACCCCGAAGAGGGATTGTTCCTCTACATCGCGGCCGGACAGTCCGTGGTTAGCAGAGTATTGACGGTGGAACGCGGGACTTCAGAACAACGTGACAAGGTCCAACAGCCAGTTTACTACGTCAGTGAGATCCTGCAGGGGCCCAAGGAACGTTACCCTCAGGTTCAAAAGCTCCTATACACGGTGCTCGCCACATCTCGCAAACTTCGACACTATTTTCAGGCTCACACCATCACGGTCCCAACCACCTACCCTCTGGGAGAAATCCTCCGCAACCATGACGCCATCGGCCGAATCGCCAAGTGGGCTGTCGAACTCGGAGAGTTCGACATCCACTTTGTTCGTCGCATCGCCATGAAGTCTCAAGTCCTTGCCGATTTTGTCACTGAATGGACGGAGCCCGACCACCTGGCATCATCAGCAGTAAAGGAAGATATTTGGACTCTACACTTCGACGGTTCCCTAACCATCGAAGGCGTGGGGGCTGGGATAATATTAACTTCCCTAACCAGAGAATGCCTGCAGTATGTACTGTAGATCGACTTCCCAGCCACGAATAACGTAGCTGAATACGAAGGTTTGCTAGCCGGTCTCAGAGTCGCTTTCACACTCGGTATCCGCCACCTCCTTGTAAGTGGGGACTCACAGTTGGTGGCGAGACAAGTGTCCAAGGAATACCAGACCACAGACCCAAATATGGCAGCTTACCTTGCGGAGGTGAGAAAGCTAGAGAAGAAGTTCATCGGCTTCGAAGTACGGTATATCCCTCGGAAGGACAACTGCCGAGCCGACAGTCTTGCCTGCCTAGCTTTCTCACGAGCTCCATGCCCACCCGGAGCCTTTGTAGAAAGGATCTCGACACCGTCCATAGCTTCTCACGAACCCGTGGATGAAGGAATGGCTATGCCGAGCATCGAGCACCATTCAAGGGCGTCACCAGGTACTGACGCTCCGAGGGGAGTGGCGGGGCGCCTCGTCGCTCCTTTCGATCTTGAGGATTCGTGGATGGAGCCCATCCGCAGGTACCTTCTCGATCGAACCATGCCTGAGGATGATACACTCTCCGAGCAAATTGTTCGACGTGCCAGGATGTACTCCCTAGTCGACGGAATCCTCTACCAACAGGGAGCTCACGTAGTGCTCATGTGGTGTATCCCTCAGACGCAAGGTATAAGACTACTCGACGAGATCCATGGAGGGGTGTGTGGGGCACACGCATCTTTCCAAACCCTGGTCGGAAAGGCCTTTAGACAAGGATTCTATTGGCTGACAGCCCTCCGTGATACGAGTGAATTAGTAAAGCGATGCTGTCAGTGTCAATTTCACCGCAGACGCATTCACCAACCCGCCAAGCATTACAGACGATTCCCTTGTCATGGCCATTCGCCACGTGGGGCCTAGATATCCTAGGGCTGTTTCCGGTGGCGCCCGGGGGCTATAAGTTCTTGTTTGTCGCAATCGATACGTTCGCTAAATGGATCGAGCCCGAGCCAGTCGCACAGATCACGTCGGAGGCAGCCAAGCGATTCATAATGAAAAATGTTATGACCAGATTTGGCGTTCCGAGCAGGATCATAACCGACAACGGAACCCAGTTCTCAAGTGCCGAATTCATCAAGTATTGCACTGAGCTCGGTACCACAATATGCTACGCCTCGGTCGCACACCTGCAGAGTAATGGGCAGGTCGAACGCGCCAACGGGCTTATACTCCAAGGAATGAAAACCGGCGTCTTCGATAGACTCTCCGCCCACGCCAAAGCTTGGGTACGCGAACTGCTTTCTGTCCTGTGGGCTCTGCGAACAACTGCCAGTAGGGCCGCCGGCGAAACACCGTTCGGCTTGGTGTATGGAGCCGAGGCCATGCTCCCCTGTGAAATTGCCCTCAAGTCACCACGGGTCGAACTTTACAATGACAAGGAGGAAACGTCCCGACGAGAGGACGACCTCAACTTCATCGAAGAAAAATGGACTCAGGCCTTGCTCCGGGCCACTAGCTATCAGTAAGACCTCCATCGTTATTACGACCGCTACGTTCGGCAGCGCTCATTGCAAGTTGGGGATCTCGTTCTACGACTTGTGCAGAACAAAAGCAACAGCAATAAGTTCTCTCCCAAATGGGAAGGTCCTTACACGATAGTCGCGGTCACTCGACCAGGATCGTTCCGGCTAGCAATGGAGGACGGCCGAGTCTTAACAAATTCCTGGAATATTGATCAACTCCAGAAGTTCTATGTGTGAGACTAATCGACTGTCCACTCGAGGACATCCCTCGAGTGGACAGTCAGGGGCTAGCAATGATAGTCAAATGGCCTAGACACGGACAATAACGTCAGAAGGTCATAACCAAGAAGTCCCCCATACGAATCTATCACACATAAAAATGCCACAAGTTCGACCACATGTTCACACATCGGGCAATCACGAACGCCCAGAAAAGTCTCGAGCGGCGCGGTCCAATTTCGCCAGATGATCTGGAAAGCTCCCGGCAGCCCGGAGGGATACACCGACCGTCCGGAGCACCGACTCTAGGCGGTCCGCTATCATTAACAGGTTCTCCTCGGCAGCGGAGGCCCGTGCCTTCTCTTCGGAAAGAGCACTGGAGAGCCGAGTCGACTGGTCCCGAAGTTCCTGGACCTCGCTGCAGACAGAGCTCCATCTACCTTGGACCCACTGAGAAACACGTTAAGTTCAGACAATCAGACAAAAATTATTTCACGGGGCCGATAAGGAGCAGGGACATCCTTACCTCCACCAAAGGCCCGAGCAACACCACGGGATCATCTTCGACCAAAGTTTCCTCGTCCTGCCGACCAAACATCGGCTGATCGGGCGAGGGAGGCGACGCCACGCTAGTCGGACCCTGGCTAGATAATAATCTAGAGGCAGACAACCTCCTCCTTGGGGCAATAGGCTGGTCGGGTCTTGGCGGAGACACTTCCCTACAAGCTGCATTCAACACCCAAGGCAACGCAAGAAGGCTCGATAAAGCGAAGATAAAGGGAAAATAACTCGCCCTCTTCAATGAAACAGAGCGTCTTCGTCGGGCCAGAGGATCTTCCGTTCCCCGAGGGCAGGGCGACTCAGGAGTAAGCGTGGGAGGTTCTGGTCCACCCTGCGTGGACCCTTCCACCTGTTTTGGGTCCCCCTCGGCGGGTCTGGTGATCTCGTCACAGCGGTCCCCCATAGCAGTCGGACTAGAGAGGGAGGGACCCGCCTCGGGGTCCGCAATCCCACGTCCTTCTCCCTGGAAGAGATCCATCCCACACAATCAGTGTTACTCGGACTAGAAAGGTCAGAGGTCTAGAAAACAAAAGATTACCGCTAGAACCTTTTCTCGCTCATGTGAAGGTCGGAGGGGTAGCGACAAGGGTATGTTCTGACAATCTGGTGGAGATACCTCTTTGAAAAGGGATTTCACCTTCTCGGACACTTCCGCTTCTGAAAGAGCTGTCCAAGACAAAGGGAGTTAGAACAGCCCGACATGCTTTATTTGCCAGTCGTAGGAAGGGTCCAAAGCTTACCCATTTTCTTCTGCCTTTGGTAAGGATCGCTCGTCGAATCCCAGGCGCCCGCCTCCCTCAGTTGTAAGGGGCATATCCCTCGCCTGGTAAAATCAGAGGCGACATCGAATGAGGACAGGCCGCGCCTTCGGAGGATCTTGATCTCCTCGATCATGCACTTGAGTCGGGGATCAAGTAGGGTCTCATCAGCTCACGAGGAAACAACGCCGGGCGGAGCACCCCAGTGTTTAATACCTAAGGTGGATAATGGACGACAGTAGCACCACTCAGTCTCCCACCCCGTGAAGGATCGGATCCTGGTGGCATTTATGTATTCCGCAGTCTTATCTTCTCGAAGACGGATGCTCGCACCTCCTACAATCTCTTTCTTCGTTCTCACCAGTTTGTGGTAGTATCTAAACAAATCCAAAGAAGGACGAACTCCAAGAAACGCTTCGCACAAATGTGCAAATACGTTCAAAAGGATATACGATGCCGGATCAAGATTTACCACCTCAATCCGATAGAACTGGAAGACCGAAGATAGGAAGATCGAAGGAGGAAAAAAGAATCCGCATCGAAAGAAATCAGAAAAAATGACCAGCCAACCAGGATCAGGTATAGGAACCCTCTCGTTCGAAACAGGGCAAAATTTGGCTTGAAAGATTGATTGAATAAGAGTCAATTCCAGAGAAGATGCAAGCCTCGCCTGTGTTAGTTCCGAGCATGGCCAGGGATTCCCGGTCGACGGACGTCCGGCCATGGCGGGAGGAAGAAGATGAGGGGGGCGAGAATGCTAAGGGACAGAGAGTAATGCGGGAAAAAACCTCGACTCTTGGTTCCTTAAGGGATTTTCAATCTTCGCCTGACCGAGCGCGGTTAACGGCATGATCCGTTCCATCGCATTTAATGCGGGCAGTTGCTTTTTCCGCATACAAGGCGTTACACGGGAAAAAGAGGGCCTGACAAACCCATGACCCCGACAAGCGCGCCGTGTTATGGCTCACATCAGCCGCACAGCGGCGCAGAAAAAAGGGAAAGATTCTTCATCACCGCGCGAAATTTCCGCCACGACGGTTCGGTTTTCCAGAAATCCGCCAGGCAAGACGCGTGTCCGTGATCAACGGACCAGATTGGCTCGGAAAGAACTTTTGGGTTTTTCCCAGAGAATTGCTCCGATACATCTGTCACGACTACTCGGTAGGGATTAAGCCTACTCGGGAGAGTTGTCGGCAAGGACCACCTAGTTCGCCTATTCGGAGCTGCTCCCCGAGAAGGGCAGATTTTTTACAGAACAGTCATGGCCTCACTTCATGTACTGATGGGGGGCTTGATGATGTATAGTACGGTATCCTGTATATCAGAAGATATCCGCATACGATTCCTAGGGTTTCCAGAAAGGTACTGTGTATTCAGTAAGGATCCCCAGACCGCAAGGTAACCCCTCGAAAAAGGGAAGATATCTCTTAAACTAGGAAGTCAATCCCGACATTCAAGGAAGCCGGGGTCCTACTCGGGCATAAGTCCATGTCCAGTACGACTTTGGGGACCCCCTACATAAGGATCAGCAATCCCATAGGGGAGGACAAGGTCTTTCTAGTCGCACAGCAAGTTGAGCCAGATCCCAGGAGGTGAAGCCCTAGAAATCCCGCCGCCTCGAAGGGGTCGAGTCCCGCGGGGTTAGTTAGATTAGTCTGCAACTAGGTCTAGGGTAGCCACTAACATACACCCCCCATTGTAAAGATGTTTTCTCCATTAATATATACGAACAGGACGTAGGGTTATTATCCTGAGGGAGGCCCAAACCTGTATAAAAAAGGGCTGTCTCCTGTTGTCAGATCTCCTGGCCTTGGGCCCTAGAGGTCCCTACCCCCCAGTATCACCGTTCCACAAATACCGTAAGATCGCCGATTCACTGATCATCGATAGAGGTGATGTTGCCCTCTGGGGATTCAAGGATCGCCTCGGCGCTGGCGCCTTTCGAGCACCACGAGCCATCGACGTAGATGGTCCACAACGGGTCGGAGGGATTCGGAGGCACTGGGCGCTCTGACGGAGCCCATTCCGCTAGGAAGTCTGCCAACACCTGGGACTTGATCGCTGTCCTCGGCATAAATTCAATGGAGAACGGTGCGAGCTCAGTTGACCACTTGCCAACGCGCCCAGAAGCTTCCTTGTTGCGAAGCATCTCGCCGATTGGGAAAGCCAACGGTACTCGGATTGAGTGGGCGAGGAAGTAGTGTCACAGCTTCCACGACGCCATGAGGAGTGCATACACGAGCTTCTCCAGTTCGGTGTATCGTACCTTCGCTCCTTGCAGTGCCTCAGGCACATAGTAGATGGGATGTTGGGTCTTGTCCTTCTCTTTGCAAAGTACGACGCTTACCGTGACTGGGGTGACCGCAAGGTATAGCAACAACGCCTCCCCGGGATCGGGGTGCTGCAGCAGTGGTGGCGAGGTGAGGTATGTCTTTAACTCCTCAAAAGTGGCTTGGCTTTCACTCGTCCACTCAAAGCCGGGGGATCCCCGCAGAGCCTTGAAGAATGGGAGTCCTTTCTCGACCGAGCGGGAAACGAACCTTCCCAACCCGGCGAGCCGCCCCGTCAACTTCTGCACTTCTTTAAACATTGTCTAGTGGCTGCATGTCGAGCACGCCCTGGATTTTCGCCGGGTTGGCCTCGATACCCCTTGCTGATACAAGGAAGCCAAGGAGCTTTCCCGCCTGGACCCCAAAGACACACTTCTCCGGGTTGAGTTTCATGCCTGCTTTTTTGAGGTTATCAAACGTCTCTTGCAGGTCCACGGCATGGGAGCCGGCGAGGACGCTCTTGACGATAATGTCATCAATATATACCTTGACGTTACGCCCTATCTGCGGTGCGACGGCCTTGTATACGAGCCGCGCGAAGGTTGCTCCAGCATTCTTGAGTCCGAAGGCCATCCGAACATAACAGAATGTCCCAGAGGGCGTGATGAAGCTTGTTTTCTCCTCGTCTTCTTTGGCCATCCATACTTGGTGGTACCCGGAGTACGCGTCCAGGAAACTCATGAGCTCGCATCCTGAGGTGGCATCGACCAGCTGATCGATCCGCGGAGTGGAAAGTTGTCTTTTGGACACGCACGGTTTAGATTGGTGTAGTCAACACACATGCGCCACTTCCCATTGGTCTTCTTGACGAGGATGGGGATGGCGAGCCAATCCGGGTACATGACCTCGCGGATGACATAGTCCCTGACGGTGACGGACATCGGGACGATCATTGGTGACGTTGACGTAGTCCTCGTTTTAGCGTCGTCGACGTAGACTTCGACAATGACGGACGTCGAGGTTGCCCTTGGTGGTGTCGATGTAGTCCGTGATGATGGCGAAGACTGTGACTGCCCTTAACGGTGTCGGTTCGGTCCTTGACGGCGCATGCGGAAAACTTTGAAGATGGGCTAGCGCCGGGACCCCTACCCCAACATATTCCATGCGAACTAAGTTTTTATTCCGCTCGCTGTAATAATTTGTTCCATTACGGTTGTATATTCACATATAAGTATGAGCTTTTTTTTTACAAAACAAAGACACACATATTACACATTATCAGACACATATTCACGCATAGGGACTTATGGAGTATCAACATGAATGAAATCACCAAGTTTACGAAAGCCAAACACGCATGCACATACACGGTGAAAATGAACCATATGTCCGTACGCAAAGACGTGCTAACGTATTAATTTCATGTTGCCCGACACGACATAGGTCGGAGTGGACTCTTTTACTGTTATAACGTACAAGATGAAACATTTGAATAGTAAAAAGAAGAGAGAAAAAATAAGAAGAGAAAAAACAAACAGTAGCACGGAAAAGAACGAAGGGATCATGAAAGTATCCCAGTGGATATTAGCTCAAACGTGTTCTTTTAATGATTCTGGATAAAGCGAAACGTGATTGAATGGGTGTTAACAAATTGTTTGCTAGATGACTTGGTTTGTCTCAGTTGCGTGGCGGGCGAAGAAAGGTCTCGCTGGTGCGATCTGGCGGAAGAGCTGCTCAATACACTCAGAAAGGTTTTTTTACCCCTCTTCTCGGCCGATTTTCTGGAAACCGACAGTAAACGAGAAACTGAGCTAGTTTTACTAAAAGGGATCATAAACAAATAATCAACTAAGAAAACATATAACCTCAACTGGTTAACATATCAACCGACTGGATAATAATCTCAGCTGGTTTAGATTTTCAACCAACTGAAAAACATATAATCTCAGCCAATTGTTATACTGAACCGACTGGGATAACAGAGTTGGTTTTTTCTTATGCCTACACTGGACACCTGATGCTCTTCCCATCTAAGCCCTAAGCCGACTATGGCGTCGCATCCTCCGCAACGACATCGGTCAGATCCGAGAGGAGGGGGTGGGGGGAGGAGGCGGGGGGCCCTGCGCGCGCTGGCCCGATCCGAGAGGAGATCTGGTCATGGCCACCACCAAGGTTTCGGGTACCGGCCGAGATTTCCCGGTAACCGATCGGAAACCGGTTTTACCGGACCCCCCCGAGAAAGGCTTATACCGGAGAAAAAATCCCGATTTGAACAAATTTCATGCAAATTTGATAAATTTCAACAGATTTTTTCAAACACCATTTGAAATTTGGAAACTTTCGGGCGGGAAATGGCCGGTATTTTCCGGTAACCACGGATACCGAAAATACCGGCCCCTCCCGGAATTTTTTTTAAACCGGTAGCAAAATCCTTGGCCACCACACGCGTGTCAGAGGTGGGACCCGTGCAACCCGGTCCGATCTGGTCGTGGCTGCTAGCATGTGCTGGAGGAGGAGGGAGGACCCGTGTATGATGCTGCCTTCCACTAAGCCCTCAACACCGGCTGCCACGTCCTCCTCGCCCTCGACGCTGGCCACCGCTCTCCTCGCCCTTGACTCTGGCCGCTGCCCCCATGTCTCTCTCATCTCTAAGCTGCCATGCGCCTTCCTCCCCTCACCGGTGAAGCTGAGCCTTCTCCCTCTTTATTTTTGAAATATTTTAATTAGATGGATGAAATTAGAATCATGTTTACAGTTTGGTTGAGGAGGTGCAACAAAGTACGTTGTGACGGGAGAAGAGGACTTAGTGTCGAAGGCCGGTCCACATGGCTAACAGCTGGTGGACCTCGACAAGATCACACAGGACAACACTGTTATTACCATCGGAAAAATATGGCAACCAGCCGAGCACAAGAACGACTAGCTCTTTAAATCCGACCCAAGGCTCAAGAGGTTGTGTCTCTCATTTGCACTCTTCAAGCTACGGCAGCGTAGGTTTGAGTATCTCCCTGCCATGACTAAGGAAGAAACCAGCAACTATCGGGACCTCATCTTTGAAGGCTTGTGCAAAGAAGGTGTCCCCGACCCGAAAGTGGCACTATTTCAAGTGATCAACGATGAGGTCAATTTCCTGAATGAGTACTACCACTCTGTCCTCCCGGTCGTGCTCGCCAGTCCCTACTTCTTTCTGGTTAACTACTTTGTGATCCCTGTGGTGGTATTCGTCCTCCGCACCATGACCATCGTTCTCTGTAGCAACGGCAACATACCCTTTGCCTTTCGTAGTATAAAAATAGGGTGAAGCGTATGCTTTGCTAGCAGGGACGCATGCGTGTTAAATAGACAAAGATGGTTATAGGATATGGTATGATTCGGTATAGACATGGATAAGGATCAATCACACCAAATCATACCTAATTGCAACAACCTTAACAACACATGCACGCCTAATACAATATGCTGTTTAACACCCTCTCTTAATCACTACTTATCTAAGTTGAGATTGCGTCTGAATAACTCTAGCTGTCGAACAGACAAAGGTTTTTGTAAACCCATCAGCAACTTGATCTCCTGTTGGTATAAATATGATGTTCAGTAGCTTATTAGCTACCCTTTCACGAACAAAATGATAGTCCACCTCAATGTGCTTTGTCCTAGCATGGAAAACTGGATTAACAGATAAATAGGTGGCACTGAGATTATCACACCATAGCGAGGCGGCCTTTGGATGTCTTATACCAAGTTCTGTCAACAAGGTTTGTACCCAAATTACTTCGACAGTAGCATTTGCCAATGACTTATATTCTGCCTCAGTACTTGACCTAGACACAATTGCCTGTTTGCGTGCACTCTAGGACACAAGATTACAGCCTACAAAAACTGCAAAACCACCAGTAGACCTTCTATCATCTGGACAACCTGCCCTGTCTGCATCAGAAAAGGCACTAACAAGAGTAGATTCTGTTTTCACAAGCTTAAGCCCAAGAGACGTGGTATACTTAAGATACCTAAGTATTCGTTTGACCACTGTCCAATGAAGAGTAGTAGGTTCATGTAAAAACTGACAAACCTTATTAATAGAAAATGAAATATATGGCCTTGTCAATGTCACATACTGTAAAGCACCTACTATACTCCGGTATATGGTGGCATCATCTCCTTCAAGAAGGTCTCCTGCTGTCAAAGTTAGCTTTTCGGAGTGTGGTAACAGGCTTACAGTCCCCCATATCTACACGCTTCAACACATCCGAAATATACTTTTCCTGAGACAGAATAAGACCATGGGAACTCGGTTTCACCTAAATGCCGAGAAAATAATGAAGATGCCCCAAATCCTTAAGAGCAAAGTCCTTACGTAGATCTTTGAGCAATGCTTCAACAGCCCTATCTGAAGAGCTAGTGACAATGATATCATCAACATATATAAGCATAAAGATGGTTATGCCATGCTTGTGATAAAAGAACAAGGAGGTATCAGCCTTGGAGGAAGTAAACCCAAGACCCTGCAATTTTGAAGATAACCGAGAATACCAAGTTCTGGGTGCTTGCCTTAAACCATATAGAGCTTTATCAAGCTTACACACATAGCCTGGATTTATCGAGTTTTCATACCTAGGTGGTTGCCTCATAAAGACCTTTTCTTCCAGTTGTCTCATGGTCCAGTTTCGTGACACGGCAATAGACAAAATGACTCGTATGGTTGCAGCTTTAACAACAGGACTGAAAGTATCCTCATAATCAGTACCATGCCTTTGCTTAAACCCCTTTGCTACCAGCTGTGCTTTATAACGATCAATGGAGCCATCTGACTTTCTCTTGACCTTAAACACCCATTTGCAGTCGATAACATTGCTGCCACGCTGCTGTGGAACAAGATGCCATGTTTGATTGCGCAACAACGCAGAGTATTCCTCATCCATGGCACGTTTCCATCGAGGATCCCCAAGTGCCTCATGCAAATTTTTAGGTTCCCCTATACTGCAAAAATTACCCTAGCGGATACGACCATCAGTAAAAATTTTGGGCTTAAATATACCACTTTGAGATCGTGTATGTGTCCGGGAAGGCGGAACAGGTTGCTGGATCTCGGTGGGCGGAATAGGTTGCTGGATCTCGATGGGCGACTCGCGATCTGAAGAAGACTTGCGGTCAGTTGCGGGACTCGTGTCCCCACCCAAACCAGTGGGTGCCAGTGAGGGATCGTCACGTGGCGATGGGATGCTGGAGGGGGCCGCAGCGCGCATCCGCACCAAGGCGAGCTTGTCACGTGGCGACTGTGCGCTAGCCCGAGCGGGAGATGGCGCGGGAGACGGGGCGGGCGCTGATCCTGTGGGAGCGGCTTCTGGCGCAGCGTCAGGTCGACCAGCTGAAGCGGATCCTATGGCAGACTCAGCCGCTGCATCAACATGGGATCCTGAAGACGCGGGAAAATCATCCCCGGAGGACGTGCCACCGAGATCGTCATCCTGCATGTTATTCTGCACACTATTTCTAGAAAAATCAGCAGATAAAGGCATATGATCATAACGCAAATCATCCCCATGATAAGGAAAAGTAGGATTGTGAAGCACCGGAGGAAGAAGAAGGATTTCAGCACGAAGTTGGGCACCGGCATTGGGATGGAGATTAGCGAACGAGAAAACCGATTCGTCAAAGACAACATCACGGGAAATATAGACCCTACTAGTTGAGATGTCAAGACACTTATACCCCTTATGGAGGCCGCTATAGCCAAGAAACGCACACTGTTTTGATCGGAATTGGAGTTTATGTTGATTGTAAGGATGAAGCTTGGGCCAGATAGCACACCCAAAAATCCGGAGAAAGGAGTAATTTGGTATGGTATTAAAGAGCTTTTCCATAGGGGTGTTAAGTTGAATGACCTTACTGGGAAGTCTATTGATAAGATAGACGACTGTAAGAAAGGCTTCATCCCAAAATTTAAGCGGCATAGATGCATGTGCTAAAAGCAAAAGCCTAACCTCTACGATGTGACGATATTTACATTCAGCAGAGCCGTTTTGTTGATGAGCATAAGGGCATGAAACATGATGAGAGATACCAATACGCTCAAAAAAGGAATTTAACTTTTGATATTCACCGTCCCAATCAGATTGCATGGCAAGAATTTTCCTATCAAATAAACGCTCAACATGGTGTTGGAAGTCATGAAATTTCTGAAAGACATCAGATTTGTTCTTAAGCAAATAAATCCATGTGGATTTACTGTAATCATCAATAAAAATCACATAGTACTTATAACGACCAACAGAAATAGGACCAGGTCCCCAGACATCTGAGAAAATAAGCTCTAAAGGAGCACTAGACACACTTGTTGAACGAGGGTATGGCAATTGATGACTCTTGCCTTTTGACAGGCATCACAAATCAACTCATCACCTTTACTGGAAAAAGGCAAATTATTATCCCTAAGAATTTGCTGAACAATTGGAAAGGACGGATGTTCAAGACGCCTATGCCACCGGGTAGAGGAGGGTTTGCTTGCGCTAAGAGCTAGTTTTGACACCTCCAGAGATGCACTTTGTAGGGGATAAAGGCCCTTTCCGTGAAGAAGAACTTTCCCCGTTTCCTGATCCTTGACAGAAAAGAATTTGGGATAAATTTCAACATAAGCATGATTATCATCAACAAGTTTGGAGACTAAAATAAGACTTTTGGCTGCCTTTGGAACATGTGAAATATTTGTAAGATGGGTAGGACGATCAAGGGTATGAATAGACGTATGACCAACATGCCGTGTCTCCATACCTGCTCCACTTGCCGTGTGAACTTGTTCGTTGCCGGTGTAGCGATCACGGACTGTGAGTTTGTCAAGCTCGCTTGTAACGTGATCTGTTGCACCGGTGTCTAGATACCAGTTGGTATCTACACCATATACAGGAGTGGATGCAGCATTCGCCTGAACTTCAGGCGTGACGAAGGAGCGGTCGAACCGTTTCCAACACCGGTTGGTGGGGTGCCCTATCTTGCGGCAGATCTGACATGGCGGACCATGCGGCTTATCACCACCACCTTGCTGGCGATGCTGATTGCCGCCACCTCCATTGTAGCTGGCACGATCGTCACCTCACGGCCGCCTTGGTTTCCACCACCGCGGTTGCCTCCACCGCTGCGACCGCCATTGCCGCGACTGCCCTTAGAGGCGAGGTTGATGGAGTAGTGGTTGCCGGCGTTCGCATTCTGTGCTTCAAGACGCGCCTCGGCTGCCAAGAGCTGAGCATACAAATCACTCAGGGATATCACTTGATCCATTTGAGCGGAGATGGCTTCCACGAACGGGTTGTACTTGGAGTCCAGGCCACCCAGGATTGCCATCTCATCTACAAGGCCTTTCATCTTGTTGAAGTAGACTGCAGCGCTCATGTCTCCTTTCCTCATCGAGCCAAGGCACGCACGCAACTGGATGACGCGCGCACAGGACTGGGAGGAGTACATGGCCTTTATCGCACTCCAGGCTGAAGCCGCCGACGTGTGCTCAATGACCTGCACCAAAACATCATGGGAGAGCGAACCAAGTAAATAGCTCAGGACCTGTTGGTCCTTCTCGAGCCACACCGCATAGGCGGGGTTGTCCACTGTCTCAATAGCCTTCACACCAGAGACGATCTTCTCGATCATGATCTTCTCAGGTGGCGTCTGCGTCGTGCCATCCAGGTACCCGAACAGACGGGCACCTCGCACCGCAGGCAGAACCACTGCTTGCCAGAGGAGGAAATTTTCCCTGGTGAGTTTCTCTTGCATGGGATGGCCAAAGGCAGAGCCAAACTGGCCGGCCGACAAATCAGAGGAAGAAGCCATGAACTAGATGTGATTTTAGGAAGAAGATGGCTCTGATACCATATAAAAATAGGGTGAAGCGTATGCTCTGCTAGCAGGGACGCGTGCGTGTTAAATAGACAAAGATGGTTACAGGATATGGTATGATTCGATATAGACTTGATCCTCAAGTTAGCCTATACATGCATAAGGATCAATCACACCAAATCATACCTGATTACAACAACCTTAACAACACACGCATGCCTAATGCAATACGCTGTTTAACACGTAGTATCTGGTATGACGACTATGCTGCATAGTACTTGGGAAGGTGCTAAAGGAAGCAAGCGAGAGGTGAATGAAGGGCCTGCTTGGGAGTTATTGGCCGATCTTTGGGTGCAGCTCATCCTGTACGTCGCGCCATCCAGCGGCGACAAGCATGTGAAAGGGCACGAGGAGGCGCTGGTGCAGCGAGGTGAGCTCGTCGCCCTGCTCTGGGCGTTGGCCACGCACACCGGCATAACCCGCCCACCGCCTTCCTCGGTGCTCGTCTCATCGGTCGAGGATGGAATACGTCCTATAAGTATATATCGGTCTCGATCTGTTTCGTGTGTGTCTAGCTTTCCTGCTTGTGTTTCGGTGTGTTTGATTGACTATTCGTGATTGTTGTTTTTCATTCCTTTTTCCTCTTCTTGAAAGAATTCTAGTTTCTCTCTATCCCGAGGGAGACTTAATAATTGGGCCAGTGTTTGATGTTGTTTTTTCCTTTATATATATTTTTCAGCAGCAAATTAATGGGTGGAGTAATTTTGCATGCGTCCCATATATGTATCCAATTCCTAATGTATTCACTAAGCACTCCAAATGAGTTGATTTAATTAACGGGATGAAGTCTTACGCACTTAGGAATATATGTTCTATTAAGTACAGGTAGTATTTTTGTAACCCAGGAAACTTTATTAGATGATGGTGTGATTGTCCTACCAACACATGTAAAATATCGTCGGGAGATCATCGGTCCAAACACAACCGAATCCCTACCGCATACAAAGTCTAGCTAATTCATTGCCTCTCTAGAGCAATTTTACAAGTTGCCTGGTCAAAGGTAGCTAGCAGCTCCTTACAGCCTTGGATAATCACCGATCCCGACGCACGATAATAGTCCTCCATCGCCTGCACGATCGAGAGAGTCCGACTCCAAACTATTCTGTTCGTGCTAGTATGGATGGCGAGCGATGATATTCCATTCCGGAGTCCTTCCCAGATCAAAACACATATTAGATGCAACGAACTCGCAGATCAAATTATATATTAGATACATTTATTGATGGGAAAAACATGAATCAAAAGCAAGCCAAGCCACTCACATAGTACTTATTCTTCAGAAAAGACAACAGCAAAGCCAAGTGATCGAAAAAACAAAAAGTGGAACAGAAACAAGCAAAATTAACTCATGCAGCACAGCACACCATGATGCAATGCCGTACTTATCGTAGCTACGGGACTAGGCAGTATATTTGAAGCACCCCTGATCGGTTACATCGACCTTCGGGAGTACCAAAGGAGTACGAGCAAGTGTGGTGTCCGTCGAGGAGGAGCGTGTGTTACTGCGACCGACGAGGCGAAATGTGAAACGCTCGCGTCGAGGATAAATGGAAACTCCCGTGTTGGGGCAAAGTGAAAACCCTCGTATTGATTTCAGAAATTACAGTTTATGCGAGGGAAAATGGATCCCTCTCTCTCCCCCTGGGTCCTATTTATAGGGGTTGAGGGAGGGATGTGAGAAATTATAATTATGCCCCTCGGGCAACAACACACCCTCAGGAGTATTTTGGTCTTTTTAAAGAATCTTTACGGAATATTCAAATACTCTGATATCCTAATGCTCGCTACCAAGACGACGTGTTGTCCTTGGCGATGGAGCGAAACGCGGCCTCGACGTCCGCCGGGACGGAGCGCGGCCTTGACGTCTGCCGGGACGGAGTACGGCCTTGGTGCCCACCAGGATGGAGCACGGCCTCGACGCCCGCTGGGACAGAGTACGGCCTTGACGCCCGCCAAGACGGAGCACGGCCTCGACGCCAGCCGGGACAGAGCGTGGGCTTGACGTCCGCCGGGATGGAGCGCGGCCTCGACGCCGTTAGCGATGCCAGCGGAGTTTATTGATGCTAGGTGAAACAGGTCGACGCAGGGAGGGGGAGCTCGACGCTGTCAAGGAGAAGTCCGTCGGTTCAGGGCAGCGCGGGGACCCTTCCCCCAACAGTACTAATGCACGCAAACCAATCGAGCGACCACGGTCTACGTACAGAGATTCCTCAGACGCGGGACATGCTAGTTGCTGCCTCCCACGGCGCAATGGCCGGCCTAGTTATGCCAGTGTGCGTGGTCAGCGCCCAGAGCACGGTGATGAACTCGCGGCTGTGCGCTAGGGCCTCCTTGTGGGCCTTCACGTGCACTTCCCCGCTTGACGGTGCCACGTAAACCATGAGCTCCGTCCAGAGGTCTGCCAGTAGCTCCCATACACGTGCGTCATCCCTGCCAGCCTGTTTAATCAGGGCCTCCCCCAACTTTGCCCCCTTTTGCACCGTTGTCGCCTGCTACGCCACCGTCGCTGTCGCATCCTGCTGTCCTTTGATCTCATGCCTCACCGTCATCGTTGCATCCTGTTGTCCACCGCTCGCCGTTTGTGGTGCACCGATCTCCCTCAGCTTCTTGTACCGGGTGCCCTACAGCGACAGGTGATACATCCAACAGCCCCCAGCTTCTTCTTCAACTCATCCACCATGACCTTGTACACGCGCTTCGTCCCGTCCTTGTCAGGGAGCAGCTCCAGGTAGAAAGCCACCAAGTAAGCGCAGAGTACTTGGATAGCATCGCCGCCGCCTTGCGATGAGGTCCCATCATGTTCTTCGGCTGCGGGTACCTCACCTTCAAGAGGCTTGTTGCAATGTGCCAGGTGAGGATGACCTCGGCGACACTCTCGCTCTCGCACGCCCATGAGAGCTGAGCGTGATACTGCAAGTGCTTCTCCGAGTGCAGTGTGGATCAGCCATTGCTGAGAGGGGCAGCGTGGCCGTTGATGTGAGCCACCATGTATTCCAAGATGGACCTCTTCACTTCCTTGGGCACCGCCTTTGTAGGCAGGTTCATGGACGATAGTGAGTAGAATCCTAGCACGGAGAATTGCTTGAAGCAGAGGTTGGTTTGGCTCATCTTTCTTCGCACCCACAGGATCCGGCGGATTACCCCGCCTAAGACACGGCTCTCGCGCCAGTGGCGCTTGGCGGTGTAGTCGCAGACCAGTGACACCATAAGCCAATTGGAGATGATGATGACGAGAAAATCCCAGACCTGCTCGTAGAGAAAGGTGAGCAGGAGCAGGATGGTGATGGCTAGGTCGATGGTGGAGAAGAGCACCTCCGGCGAGGTGATATTCCCGAAGAGGCATCCAGCCATCTTCATTGTGCCGATTGATATGAGTAGTTGTCACCCCTGATGCTCTTGAGCGCGTAGATCATGTCCCCATTGGCACAGAGGATGAAGGTCAGGAGGCAGAAGGCCCATACTATGATGGGAAACATGATGTAGTTGGCTAGGAAGAAGGGGTTGCAGAGCACGACGGGTAGAACGGAGTGGTAGTACTCGTAGAGGAATTGGATCTTCTCGTAGAACACTTGGAACAGTGCAACCTCCACGCCCTCCTCCGCCTCCTCCTCCTTGCACAGGCCTTTAAAGATGAGCTCCCGGCAGTTGGCGGTTTCCGCGGCAGTGATGGAGAGGTCTTCGAACCTCCGACACAACAACTTGTAGAGTGCAAAGGAGAGACAGAGCCTTTTGAGCCTTCTGAGCCTCGGCTCTTCCTGGAGGAGTCCGTCCTTTCTGGCATCTGCAACTCTCTAGATATGACCAACCGTCATGATGGTAGAGTTGGTGTCGACATCCATCTGTTTGGCGTCGACGGTAGTCATGATGACAGTTTTGAGCTTGAGGTTGTAGCCCTTCGGGCCAGCCGTCCTCTCCACGCTATCTTCTCCCATCACGGCATAGTTGTAGCTCTTCAATAGCGCCGAGCCCTCAATCCTGACCATCTGGGATGATGGTAGGATCTCCTCATGGGCCATGTAGGAGTCGAGCAGCTTGGCGTTCTTGTGGTAAGCAAAGGAACGCTTGAGCAGCTTATTGATGGCGACCCTTTGCACCAACTTGGCAGCTGCGAGGACCCATAAGGTGCCGTAGAATGCCTTCTTGCTGGTGCTTCTGAGGTTGTAGAAGATGAGATAGCCAAGCCAAGCGATATGGGCAGCACGATCGATGGTGCCTGAGTACCCCTGCATGCCCACGCTGACCAGGGTCGCCTCCACCTTCTTGCGAAGGAGCTCCACAAGAAGCATCCACATAAGGATAATCCGAGCTCACAGTGATAGCTCGTTGGTATCACGCGCGGCGTGGCTCTTGGCCTCGGAGAAGAGGTAGGACATGACAGGGAGGAAGAGGGAGAGCGAGGAGGAGAGGAAGAGGCGGACGGTGGGGTTGAGGATGGCACTCACGTCGGAGAGGCGACTAAAGACGTTGAGGTTAAAGAAGAGCGCGGCGAGGAGGAACATGACGACCGAGGTGGCAACCATGGTTGCCTCATTTGTCTGGTCGTTGAATGAGTAGGTGAGGTTATACACATGGCGTAGTGTGCTATCGCATTTCATCAAGCTAATACAGGAATGGGTCATCTTTAGGCTACTGCATGCGTGTAGGTGCATGGATCCTTACTACAGCTGGTTGTATATATATATGTGCACATTCAGAAGGAACACATATTCGCTGTGAACGATAAATTTAAGATAAATTTGGAAGCACCGACACAGCATGTGATCGATATACGGGGCTCACTTCATCAGTATCTTTTGTCTTTGTTTTACTTCTCTACTTTTCTTTCTTTTCTCTTGAATTGCAAGGCTTGGACCAGGTCCCCCATTGTAGGGAAATTGGTGAGTGACAGTGACATGGCACCCGGGTATCATCAGGGAGGACAAATCCGGCCCTCTGGCCATAGGGTGGGCCGGGCCGACTACTCGGAGTCTAACTCCTACACGGGGACGTCTCATCAACGTGGAGTACAAGACATGGACTAATACCTACCCAGCATACCCGGAATCTGTTGTAACTAATTAGAAAACCAATCTGTTAACCGATCTGGACTCTTGTAACCCTATCCCAGTCGCCTAGATAAGCCCTGGTAGGGGACCTCCGATCAGTAAGCTTATACTCATAGGCTATCTCTATTGTTTCATAGCTCAAGCAACCTTGAGATCAATCCTCAAGGGCTTGCGGCACTCGGGATTCAAGCTATACTAGCCACCAAACACCGGACGTAGGGTATTACCTCTCCGCGAGGGCCTGAACCTGTCTAAATTTTGCCTCCCATGATTTGTTGTGCTCACGCCGCCCCATATTTAGTATTGCCGGAATAATACTCCGACAGTTGGCATGCCAGGTAGGGGAGGTGCGCATAGATCCATCTACACTAATCCAGATGGGTTTCATCAGCAACAACGACATTTTCGCCCCAGGAAGTGTCATGAGATTCGCTTCTATGGACGTTGCTCCGGATCCTGGACAGCATTTCCAATTCGGAAAATTGAACTTCATCGCCGACAAGGTTGGCAAACTTCACCTTTGCTACTGGCAGCACGTTGATCAGCGGAGGCTTCATCAGCTTCTCTACCCGGACTCATCCCTGAGTCCGCGCCTTCGGCTCCTCTCCTTAAGGATGAGGCTACGCTGAAATCGGATCTGTTGTTCACGTACGGTTTTTCACCCGTCGAATAGAGGTCCCGACTGGTGGGCGCCATTGACTCTCTCCTCCCCGTCCTCGAATATGACTCGGACGAGTACGAGAGCTCAGGTAGTCACCACCCGTCCCGGGAGGTCTTCATGGCCAATCCCGACTCACTGGACAACGGTGGCAACCGGTCAGTCCCCATCGTGGAGCAAACGCCAACTGAGCTTGAAGCCACTCGACTCCGTCTCCTCGCCAAGGAAGAGGAGTTGATTGAGCAGCAGACCAGGCTCGCTCGTCAACACGACGAACAACTGCGCAACGACAACATGAGGGCTCAAGGACGCCAAGTCCATAACGAGTTCCGCATGCGTGAAAAGGACGGGGTTCCAATATTCTTGCTTCCTAGCCACAACATCATCACTGCCACGATGGCGGCACGCGCCATTAAGGTCCCTGAGGGCACACCGGGACATGATGAACTCCGGCGACTCCGCATCCTGCTAGAAGAAACAGCTCTTCAATAGGCCGAAGCCTCAGGGGACCGCGCGGGCTCCTCAACAAGTGCTAGGAGTCGGTGCTCTTCACCCCCAGAAGCCCTCTAGCCGTGGAAGGCCACCATTCAAATCCCGACCGTTATCAGCCGGCCAGAGCGGTTCATAAGCGACTCGGGCCCAATCGTGATGCACGGCGCACCATAGCCGCACGGAGCCGCGCCTGTCAGGACACGGACAAAAACGCTCACCGAGCCAGGTCGGTCCATAGCCGACTTGGATCGGATCATGACGCGTGGAACCCTGCTGACGCCGGACGAAGTGCTCATCGAGGTCCCGAGAGGGATGACCGTGGCAACTGCCACGACGACAACGGCGCCACCAGCCGTGGCCGTTCACCAACCCCTCTGGCATGGGGTATGCGGGCCTGAAAGCATTCGGCACCCGCATCTGCAGCGTCATTTTCCCGTCGCGATTCTGAGTCACCGGCATCGACAAATACACGGGCGAAACTCGGCCGGACATCTTGCTGGCCGACTATCACACGGCATGCAGAACCAATGGTGGCAACGACTACGTCGCAATCCATTATCTGTCGCTGTTTCTAGCCGACTCAGCACGTGTCTGGCTCACCAGCTTACCTCCGAGTTGCATCCAGTCATGGAGTGACCTCGAGACCCTCTTCGTGAACAACTTCCAGGGCACTTACAACAGGCCTGGGAATGCGTGGGATCTCCACAGTTGTACCCAAGAGGCGAATGAGACTCTCCGAGAGTACATTCAGCGTTTCTCCAAGAAGAAGAATTCTCTACCTGAGGTCCGAGAAGGTGATGTCATCACCGCCTTCTTCAAAGGTGTTCGAAGCACTGACCTCATCCACAAGATAGCGCGCAACAATCCTCAGACTACGCGTGAACTTTTTGATATCGCCAACAACTTCGCCACCGGCAAAGAGGCCGTCCATAGCGCTACCAAGGGCGACAAGGGCAAGGGAAAGGCGTTCGAGTCCCCCAGTCGGGACGCTCACCCCGAGTCATCCAGAAAGAAGCATCGGAAGCGCAAGGGCGGTGATCTCGTTGCTGCGGCTGAGCGCATCCCACCGCGCCATCCTCAGCGCACCAACGCGACCTTTGAAGAGATGATGAGTCAACCGTGTCACTTTCATGGACCCAAGTCCAACCACCTGACACGAGATTGCAACCTCTTGAAGAATTTGAATAAACCTTACGTCCCCAATCGAAGCTAAAAAGAGCCCTCTCCGGACGAAGGTTACGAATTCCCAAAAGAGACCGCTTGCCTGATGATCTTTGGCGGGCCCAACGGCTACGAGTCTAAGCGTCGCCAGAAGATCACAGATCGAGAGGTCAACGTAGTGGAATCGGCTGTGCCCCAGTACCTGCGATGGTCCGAGTTCGTGATTTCCTTCGGCAGCTTGGATCACCCCTGCCTACATCCCCCACCCGGAAGATTCCCCTTGGTGGTAGACCCAATCGTTTGCGGTGTCTGTCTCACCAAGGTCCTCATGGACGGTGAGAGTGGTCTTAACATTCTCTATGTCAAGACTCTCAACGATATGAAGATCTCTCGCTCTGAGATCAAGCCGACTGGCACCCCCTTCCATGGGGTGGTACCCGGCAAGATGGCGAGTCCACTCGGGCAGGTCAACCTGCCTGTCAGTTTTGGTACTCCCGACAACTTCCAGACCTTTGAGGTCGTTGACTTCCTAAGATCGTATCACACCATCCTGGGGCGTCCCTGCTACGCTAAATTCATGGCTGTCCCCAGCTATGTCTACCTAGCTCAAGATGCCGGGCCCCCACGGGGTAATAACGGTACAAAGCAGTTTCCAGCATGCATACTCGTGCGACCTGGAAAATTGTAACCTCGCCGCGGCTCAAATTGCTGAGGCCGAGCTTAACAACCTCAAGTCGGCTGTGGTTGAGGAAGCACCCCCGGCCAAGAAAGCTTTAGCATCAACATCATTCCAGTCGGCATGGGACACCAAGTCGATCTAGCTCGACCCCGAAGACTCCTTCAAGACGACGTAGATCGGGACTGCACTCGGTGACAAATAGGACAACCGGGACATCTTTGCATGGACATCTTCTGACATGCCCGGGGTTCCAAGGGAGGCTGCCGAGCACTCTCTGAATGTTCGACCGGATGCTAAGCCGGTCAAACAGCGCTTGTGCCGCTTCGCTGAGGATAGACATCAGGCAATAGGAGAAGAAATAGCCAAGCTTCTAGCAGCTGGCTTCATTAAAGAAGTGTATCATCCTGACTGGTTAGCGAACCCAGTTCTTGTTCACAAAAAGAATGGAAAGTGGAGGATGTGTGTTGATTATACTAGCCTTAACAAGGCGTGCCCCAAAGATCCTTTCACTCTTCCTCGCATCGACCAAGTGATTGATTCCACGGCCGGTTGCGAAATTTTGTGTTTTCTCGACGCCTACGCGGGCTATCATCAGATCAAGATGAAGGAGGATGACGAGATCAAGACGTCTTTCATCACTCCATTTGGTGCTTTCTGCTACGTTTCCATGCCTTTCGGCCTCAAGAACGCAGGCGCTACGTACCAACGATGCATGCAGCATTGCCTTCAGTCGTAAATCGGCCGGAACGTACAAGCCTACGTCGACGATGTGGTGATTAAGTCCCAGAAAAGAGAAGACCTCCTAAGTGACTTGGGGGAAACTTTCTCCAACCTTAGGAGATTCAGCATGAAGCTCAATCCCGAAAAATGTGTATTCGAGGTCCCTTCGGGCAAGCTACTCGGTTTCATCGTTTCCAAACGGGAGAATCGAAGTCAACCCGGAAAAGATCGACGCCATCATCAAGATGGGCCCTCCAAAGAGCCTCAAAGATGTTCAACGGCTAACCGGGTGCATGGCAGCTCTCAGTCGATTCATTTCCCGACTCGGCGGGAAAGCCATGCCCCTCTACAAGCTCATGAAGAAGTCGAAAACCTTCACTTGGACATCAGAGGCCCAGGATGCCCTCGACGGCTTGAAGAAGTTCCTAACCACTCCCCCGGTGCTGGCATCCCCAATGCCCAATGAGCCACTGCCTATTTATGTTGCAGCGACCACCCAGGTGGCCAGTACCGTCTTGGTTGTTGAACGCTCCAAGCCCGGCCACATCCAGAAGGTCCAGCACCCGGTCTACTTCATCAGTGAAGTCCTTTCTGAGTCCAAGGCACGGTACCCTCAGATCCAGAAGATCATCTACGCGGTGTTCATAACATCTTGGAAGCTAGTCCATTACTTCCAAGGACACCCCATCACAGTGGTCAGTTCCTTCCCGATCGCTGACGTCATCAACGATTGTGAAGCCACGGGTAGGATTGCCAAGTGGGGAATGGAACTAATGGTTTTCAGCATAGTTTATGCCCCCGCACGGCCATCAAGTCCCAGGCTCTCGCCGACTTCATGGCCGAGTGGACGGAAGTCTAGTCCCCGACCTCCATCGTCGACCTTGAACACTGGACACTCTACTTCGACGGTTCACTGATGCTCCAGGGCGCGGGGGCTGGAATCGTGCTCATCTCTCCGAAAGGAGAGCGCTTCAAGTAGTGCTTCAAATTCACTTCCCGGCCTCCAACAACGTCGCGGAATATGAAGCTCTACTACACGGCTTACGCATTGCGACCTCACTTGGAATCCGCTGGCTCCTTGCCCGCGGAGACTCCGAACTGGTTGTCCGACAGGTGATGAAAGATTGGTCATGTAGAGACCCGTCCATGGAAGCCTACTACCAGGAGGTGCGCAACCTCGAAGCCAAGTTCAACGGTCTCAAAATAACACACATCCTCCGCGGAGACAATGAAGCAGCGGATGCGCTCGCTAAGCTGGGGTCTAGCCGGGATGTCGTCCTGACTGGAGTTTTCCTCCAGGAGTTGCACACCACTTCTATCAAAGCGGAGGCGTCTCCAGAGACCAGCGAGCCATGTCAGGCTAACTCTGATACCGCTCGGGAGGCAAACAATGAGATCCTGGTCGTCACTCCCTGACTGGGCAGCACCATTCCTTGATTACCTCCTACGGGATATCCTCCCATCGAACCAGACCGAGGCGCGCCACCTCGCACGACACGCCAAGGCCTACGTCATCATCGACGGCGAACTTTACAAGAAGATCACCTCTGGGGTCCTCCAGCGATGCATATCCCAAGATCAAGGAAAGCAATTGCTGCACGATATTCACTCGGGAGTATGCGGACATCACACGGTGCCCAAGTCATTGGTCGGGAAAGCCTTCTGCCAAGGTCTCTGCTGGCCAACTGCCGTTTTGGACGCTGAACTTATCATTTGCACCTGCGAGGGATGCCAGTACTTCGCCTGGCAGACACACCTGTCGGCTCAGACCCTTCAAACTATCCCGATCACCTGGCCCTTCGTGGTCTGGGGTCTGGACATGGTTGGCCCCCTCAAGAAGGCTCCCGGGGGCTATACACACCTTTTCATTGCAGTCGACAAGTTCACCAAATGGATTGAAGCCAAGCCGGTGGCCACGATAACTGCAGAAAAGGCCGTCGAATTTTTTCAGGGACATTGTTTTCCGTTTCGGCGTCCCCAACAGCATTATCACAGACAATGGCACTCAGTTCACAGGGTGAGCCTTCCTCCAATTCTGCGACGACTACAACATCGGACTTGACTTCACCGCCATGGCACACTTGCGCACCAATGGGCAGGTTGAGCGGTCCAATGGTTTGATTATGCAAGGCCTCAAGCCTCGGATCTTCTAGCGACTGAACAAGTTTGCGGGCAAATGGGCGGCCGAGTTGCCATCATTGCTTTGGAGCTTACGGACTACGCCCAACCGATCAACCGGTTATACGCCCTTCTTCATGGTCTACGGAGCCGAGGTTGTCCTCCCGACTGACTTGCAGTACGGCTCCCCGCGCGTACGCACCTTCAACGAGGCCAAGTCAGAGGAAGCAAGACAAGACGCTCTCGACCAACTCGAAGAAGCACGTGAAGTTGTTTTCCTCCGGTCGGCCAAGTACCAACAGGGCCTACGACGCTACCACAGCCAGCACGTACGTTGGTGACCTGGTTCTACGCCGAGTCCAGTCCAGCAAAGATTAGCACAAACTTTCACCAGCATGGGAGGGTCCGTACGTAGTCGCCGAGGTACTGCGCTCGGGGGCTTACCGGTTGAAGGACAGCGACGGCAACGTCTTCACCAACGCATGGAATATTGAATAGTTACGTCGTTTCTATGCTTAAACCTTTTTCCCGATATCTCGAACACATGAATAAAGATACTTTCTCGCTTCGCTTGAAACAAGTTTCTTTTCCCGACTGACCCGCTATGTACATTCATAGCGGATACTCGGCGCCTACATGGTTTTCTCCATGTCCGTAAATTATTTTAGTACTGTGTATACAATCCGACGTTAACTCTTTGACTCCAATCACCGGTTTACGCCACAACCTTATGCTACACGGGACACACGCCCATGGCTAATCCCTGCGCAAAGGAGGCTACGACGGGTTGGCGAAGAGCAAAAACGAACGATCAACATGCACACGAACAAAATCTTTTACGACTGAAATAACAATACTTGCATATCACGACAGTCTATACAAAAGTCACTCGGCATTCCCGAGTCCGTACAAAAGTCACTCGGCATTCCCGAGTCCGTACAAAAGTCACTCGGCATTCCCGAGTCCATACAAAAGTTACTCGGCACCTCCGAGCAGTTCACACACACTCCTATTTTCTACAGGCCCGCGCGGTCCATGAGGGAGTTCGCCATGGACTCGACGATGTTCATCATCTCCAGAATATCTTCGTCCGGGACGTCAGCGGCATACCCCTCCCGGATCGCCTGAATGTCAAGCAGCAGGTAGTGGGACCTTGCCACTGCCAGGGCCACGATGGCTCCTGACCGCGAAGCTTCCACCTCTAATTTCTTCACTTGGTCGGGCGCTTGCTGAAAGTGCTCCGCGATCGCTTCTACGGAGTCTGGGGCCGGCTCCTCCTCCCAGATGGCGCCGCAATCTGTCCGTCTCGCCACCCGCAGTGACTCGGCCAACTCACGGGTCTTCTTGAGGTGAGCTTGAAATGCTACAAAGACAAAGCACAAACATGAGCAAAACGACCGATGGGCCCTGACCAACTAAAAGCCCGAGTCAAAAGGCTTACCAGCTTCAGCATCCGCGGCCCTTTTGTTTGCCGCTTCGGTAGTCGCCATCGAGTCGGCGGTCCTCTTGTTTGCCGCCTCGACCGTCTTCAAAGCATGCTCTCGAGATCCTCCACGCGGGCTTTCTACGCCACGAGCATCTCCTGGAGCTTGCCGGCCTGGTCCTTAGCGGGTCAAGCTCCTGGGCGCGGGCCCTCACCCCCTCGAGCTCCGCCCTGAGCTTCGCGGCCTTATCTTCGGCAGCTACAGAAGACAACCTATCAGTACGCCAAAAGGCGAAAAGGGCAACCAACGCAGGTCAGACTCCTCACCTTTGGTTCGGGCGATCTCCTGGGAAAGGCCCGCCTGCAGAGCAGTAATTTCAGCCCCACGCTTGCGGGCCATGTCCTCCGCCGCCTGGCAGCTCGCAGCCAGTTTATCCCACTTGACCTTCCACAGGTCGAGTTGGTCAAGGACTGGCAGCCGGTCCTGAAGGAAGGCGATCTTGTCTTGCGACTGGCGATTAAGCTTTCTACAAAAAAGAAGCCAAAAAATCAAGCCACCCCGGGAAGATTAGCAAGACCCTCCACTCGGTCCCATGGACCCAGCGGAGGCTCGGGGGCTACACCCACCGGGTGCACTGTTCGTGCACCCAGAGTCAAACCTACAAGGAAAGCAAAGAACCCTCTGCCCGACTATCCTAGTTGAATGCAGGCTCGGGAGCTACACCCTCTGGGATACACTGTTCGTGCACCAGAGTGAAAACTACGGAAAACATAAGGGTCCCCCGCCCGACTACCTTAGCCGGGCAGAGGCCCGGGGGCTACTCCCTACGGACACACTCATTGAAAGCAGAGATGACTCACCTGCATCAACGGACGCAACCTGCCGTTCAGCAGGTTGGCTCCCTCCTTCATCGTCTTCATCAAGGCCGGGAGCATCTCGCTCGAGTTGAGTGCCGACATCCGTCGCGTCGCTCCATTCCTCCTCCTCCTGAACGTCATCGATCTCCCGATAGTCATGGTCGGCCGCGCCTGGGTCCGATTGTCGGACACGGAGCGGCCGGAGCGCCAGCTCAGAGGACAGCCGGGGAGGCGGAGCAGCGCTGAACTCCTCGACCAAAGATGGCAACTTGAGATTGCCTTTGCGGTCCTGTGGGGCGTTCCAGCCGAACTTGGGCATGCCCCTCCTGGCACTTCCGAGCTCGGGCCGGCATCCCCAGGCACACCCTGAGCTAACGTTCCTACAGAGGGCTCCTCCCCCTGAGGAGCGACAGGCGAGGCAGGGTGTGCACCAGCCCGCTCAGGAGACGGTCGGGGAGGTGAAGACGTGGCCGCACGCAGAGGCGACGAGGGCCGGGCATCCGACCCCGGCAGGTCCCCACTTCGGCTGGACCCCGGGGCACTCGACAGAGCCTTCGGGACATCTCCCTGTCCTTTGCGCTCTACAAGAGAAACCCGGGACCCGTCAATTTCAAAGAGCACAGATAAGCAAGCAGTCGCTGAAATACTTACTTGGCCGATCGAGGGACGGGGACGTGCTTCTTAAGCCCCAGAGGCTCGCCGCCCGGACGTGGCAGCAGTCGGGGCCGATGACATTCTAGATCCGCTTGATCCCTGAAGGTGGTGTCGACGGTTCTCTTTTCCCCCGGGCCGGGGGGAACGTCATCTTCGGCCGCCCGAGAAATTCACTCGGGGCGGCAGCCGGCGCCACCGGGTCGGGGGCCAGCGGAGGAGCTGCCATGCTCCGCCGGAACAACGCCCATGGCAGGTGGAGCTACCGAGTCAGGACGGGTGGAGGAACCGCCCTGCCCAGACGAAGCGGTGCCCGCAGCAGTGGGCATCGCCGGGCTGGGACCGGCAGCGGAGTCGCCTTGTCCCCCCGGAGTGGCACCCGCCGATGGCCTTTGCCTCCTGCTCACGCGGAGCGGGACGTCGTCATCTTCCTTCTCTTTCTCTGGAGCTGGTGCGCTCGGCGGAGGAGGGCTGGGCACCACAGTGGCCGACGTCTTCCCTTGGAAGACCCAGCGCCTTTTGAAGACCCGACGCCCTTTGAAGACCCGGCGCCAGAAGAAGACGCTCCGGTCACTCGGGACGTTAGCATACCACGGCTGGTTCAATATCTCGTCCTCTGGGAGGGGAGCATTGGAACAAAAGCCGAATAGAACCTACAAAAACAAACAGACAAAGCCCGAGTGAGACTCGGCAAAGAACTAAGTGAGAAAGGTCGGGGCGTCGACTACCTACCTGACTCGGGGGGTTCGCTCGGCTGAAGGGCAGCGGCCGCCCGGAGAAGTCCAGACTTGTCCCCTGAGCCAGGAGCTTCTCGAGTCGGCTCTGGACTTCCACCTCCGTGAGCCCTTCGGCGGACTCCCGAGTCGCGTCGTCCTCTCCGGCGTACTCGAACATCGGGTGCGCCCGCAGCTTCGCAGGCTGCATCCACCACCGGACGAAGGTCGCCACGATGACTGCTCCGATAACTCTGAACTGGATTGCCTCGGCGAGTTGTGCCATCAGGACCGCAATGTTGTCCTGTTCCCTGTCTAGCGGGGGTTCGGACCAGCTCGGCTTGACCTCCGGAGGATGGCCCGAGAATGCTGGAAGCGACGGCTCAGGATTGGCGCAGTAGAACTAGTTGGCGTGCCAACCCTTGTTTGAGGACTGCATCGGCGGGGCCGGGTAGCTCTTCGCCGCCCCAGACCTTAGCTAGAACCTGGCGCCTCCCACGACGGCTAGGTTGTCTCTGCTCGGCTGCGGCTTCACCACGAACAGATGCTTCCATAGGGCGAAGTGCGGTCAGATACCGAGGTAGCACTCGCACAGCGTGATGAAGCACGAGACGTGGAGCATGCTGTTGGGGTTGAGGTTGTGGAGCTCCAGCCCGTAGAAGTAGAGCAGCCCCCCCAGAAAAGGGTGATACCGGCACCGAGAACCCCCGCTCGAAGAAGGAGCTGTGGACGACCAGCTCGCCGGTGTTCGGAGTGGGGACGGTTTCCCCCGCGGCGGTGCACCATTCGACCAATTCCCTTGGCGTCAGCACCCCTAGCCGCACGAGGGTCTCCAGCCGCGCTTCCGTCACCGTCGACTTCATCCACGGGGCCATCAGGTCGGCGGGGGAATCTTCTTCGCTCAACAGCTTCCACACCAAAGCGTCTTCCTCGGCTTCGGTCGGATCAGCTTCCCAATGCGGGGCTTGCATCCGAGGCAGTTGGAGCGGGAGTTAGGGTTTTGGGTGGAGCGGCGCGCACGAGTCAATTTGGGTGAAAGGGAGACGAAGGGTTCAGGCGCAAAGGGAGTGAGATTGTGTGTGAAGGCGTGAACCGATCCTGTGACCTCTTCGGAGTATAAAGGGGAACGGATTGAGCGGTTCGGCTTCTCCACGTCCGCACGCGTGCGGCCTTTGCGTGCCCAAGATGCGCCCCTTCGGATTCCACTACGCGCTATGGACGGGCCACGTCGCGACTCTTCCTCGCCCATGACTTAACGGCGCCGTGATTCGTGCCACTTAATTGAAAGGGGATCCGACGCTTGGCCTTCTGGGGTTAATAGCCGTTCGGAATATACACCTGCAAACAGCAACTGCAACGTGTTTCCCGCAAACCACTAGCCAGTTGCCGATAGGTTCGGGACCGGGCGTTACAGTTTTGAAGGGTTTCAATGATTGGCCTCAAGCGGGAATGCAATCACTTGAATACACCCGAGTGAAGGGCAGTAATGGCGTGCCTTCTGTAGGCCACAAGTCGGATGCCGAGCAACTCAAAGCTACCGAATTCTTTACCTGGACCTTCCGAGAATGCCGTTCCGAAGGCTTTGGGATCTGGAATTTCTGGATTCAGTGGAATGACTCGGTGTAAGGCTTCGTCACTCGGGAACCTATGCGCCATGGCTTGTTTATCTGGTTCTGACGCGAATTTCGGAAGCATTCCTTCAGGGGACCCTAGCTGGACTTAACCCACTTGGGAAAGCAAGGTGCTACTCGGAAATTCAGTCGGGATTCATGGTATGTCCCACGTTGGGCTATCAGCCGGTCTTTGTCCATCGGGATAGACTGGATACCATCAGAATTTACCCGTTATTAACTCACCCGTCATGATATTCCTGCCTTACGGGTGAATATCACTCAGCTTGTTATTGTCTTTTCCACAGGAGTTCGATCAGTCCTTCACCATCTTCCCGCAAGCAATCAGAAGGTGTACGCAAGTGGAGGCCACTCGGGAAACTTGACCAGGAGATCTAGCCGGCAGCAGTTAGATCGTGAAGGACTCGGGGGCTACTGACAGTGACATGGCACCCGGGTATCATCAGGGAGGACGAATCCGGCCCTCTGGCCATAGGGTGGGCCGGGCCAACTACTCGGAGTCCGACTCCTACACGGGGACGCCTCATGTACAAGACATGTACTAATACCTGCCCGGCATACCTGGAATCTGTTGTAACTAATTAGGAAACCAATCTGTTAACCGATCCGGACTCTTGTCGCCTATATAAGGCCTAGTAGGGGACCTCCGATCGGTAAGCTTATAGTCATAGGCTATCTCCATTGTTTCATAGCTCAAGCAACCTTGAGATCAATCCTCAAGGGCTTGCGGCACTCGGGATTCAAGCTATACTAGCCACCAAACACAGGATGTAGGGTATTACCTCTCCGTGAGGGCCTAACCTTTCTAAATTCTGCCTCCTGTGTGCACCCATTTGGATTTGCTGTGCTCACGCCGCCCCATATTTAGTATTGTCGGAATAATACTCTGACAGTGAGCTTTATCCAAGGAGATATATATGTATGTGTATATATATAGAGAGAGTGTCATAGCTACAGAACTAGGCAGTGTACTTTAGGCACCCCCGATTGGTTACGTCAACCTTCGGGAGTACCAGATGAGTACGAGCAAGTATGGTGTCCGTTGAGGCGGGCATGCGGAGACGTTACCGGCGAGACAGAATGTGAAACACACTACTGCAGATAGACCCTCTCCTGAACCCCCTCCACTGACGGGCATAAAAAGGTCCATCGCTGGAGGGGAACTCCACCGACGGACGCAAAATAGCCCATCAGCGGAGAACGCAGCAAAGAAGAAGGTGAGGAACACCACTGACGGGCACCAAAACAGCCCGTCAGTGGAGATGAGCATGAGGTGGGATAGATGACGCGTCATTTCCACTGACGGGCCCTTGTTAAGAGCCCATCAGTGGAGATGTCATCTCCACTGACGGTCAACGATTTGGCCCGTCAGTGAAAGGGTGAACATATGACGTGCCAGTTCACTGACGGGCTCTTATATTCTGCCCGTCAGTGGATATGTTGTTTTCACTGACGGCGGTCTTTCCCGTCCGTCAGCGATATTTGTTGCTTACGTTGCTGATGAATCACTGACGGTGACCTTTTAAGGGCCCGTCAGTGGTGCTCCTTACTATAAAAACAGAGCACGGCCTCACTGCTGGCCAGTGCTCGTGCGCCAACCGGCCAGCAGCGAGCGCCGCCGTCCCACAAGCTACTGCCGCCGCCGCCGCCGCCCCCCCTTCCCCCTCCCAACCCACAACCATTTCTTCCCTCTCCCCAACCCTCATCCTAAGCTCTAGAGGGACTAGATCTAGATCTAGATCTAGATCTAGATTTTGCTCCTCCTCTCACTCTCTCCCTCCTCCTCATCCTCTCACTCTCTCCCTCCTCATCCTCTCACTCTCTCCCACCCTCCTCATCCTCTCACTCTCTCCCTCCTCCTCATCCTCTCACTCTCTCCCACCCTCCTCCTCATCCATATTTCTAGCTCTCTCTCATTCTCTCTCTCATTCTCTCTCTCGTCCTCTCACTCCCACTCTCTCCATTATCATTTCTCACCAAAAAGATCGCTAGCGCTCGGTAATAATGCTCGCCAGTGTTCTTTTCATGTCGTATATGTATTTGATGTGATTTTCGGTTATCGAACTGATTAGTTTCGTGTCGTAGGTGTTGATCGATGGATCGCAGTTGGATGTACGACAACCAGGCGACAGAGAGTTGGGCTATGGCTTTGAACGAGTTTCTTGATGTCGCCGAACGAGATATGAGGGCAAAAGGTGGCACGAAGATTTGCTGTCCATGTCGCGATTGTAAAAATTTGGTAATGTTCGATACGAGAGGGAGGGTGACGGTACACCTGGCGCTTAAGGGTTTCATGTCAGGCTATACATGTTGGACATGTCACGGCGAGGAGGAGGAAGATCAGGTGTTACAGCAAGCTGCCGAACACGGAGATGACGAAGAAGACGAGGGGAGTATCGAACCTGACGCCGAAGGAGAAACGGGAAACAATTTGGCCGATATGGTGCAGGACGTTCACATGGTGGAGCAGGTGGTGACAGATCCCGAGGATAAAAGAGAGGCTGCTAAGTTCTCGAGACTAGTTGAAGACTCACAAATCCCGTTGTATACCGGTTCCGATCCAGAGCACACGTGTCTGTCGGTCACGCTGGAACTTCTAAGGATCAAGGCAGCCCACAACTGTCCGGACGAAGGCTTCGATGAGACACTGACTTTTCTTGCAAAAGTTTTTCCGAAAAATAACTTGCTGCCTACGAGCACCGAAGAAGCCAAGAGGGTTGTCTGCCCTCTTGGGTTAGAGGTGCAGAGGTTCCATGCGTGTCCGAATGACTGCTTTATTTACCGCAAGGAACACGAGAAGCTGTACAAGTGTCCCACGTGCAACACGTCCAGATTCAAGAGGGGTAGAAAGCAAGCCGATGATGAGGACCCAGTGAAGAGTGGCGCTCCAGCAAAGGTTGTATGGTATCTTCCGGTCTTTCCCCGTTTGAATCGTTTATTCGCTAACAAGAAGGAGGCAAAGCTGCTACGTTGGCACGCCGAGGGGCGGAAAACTGATGATGGAGTGATGAGACACCCTGCCGATGCTTCGCAGTGGAGGGCAATCGACGCCCAATACGATGATTTCGGAAAAGATCCGAGGAATATCAGGTTCGGTATGCGATTAAGAGATTTGACTCTGTGAATGAATAGTTCGTACAGCCTGTGATTAGGAATAATGTAATACTATAGTCTATTATTATGAATAATCTCAATGTGATTATGAGTTAACACAAATTCATTTCGGTTAGCAGGAATACACATCTCTACTGACGGACAGCCCGTCAGTGGAGTAAGACCTCTACTGACGGGCTGTTATCACGAGACCGTCAGTAGTGATACAACCAAGTGCCCCTCGGTGAGCAGGAATGCATATCTCTACTGACGGTCTATCCTTAAGTGCCCGTCAGTAGAGTAATACCTCTACTGACGGGCCGTTCTTAACGAGCCCGTCAGTAAAGATACAAACAGGTGCCCGTCGGTTAGCATGAATACATATCTCCTCTGACGGTCCCTATGGGACCGTCAGTACTATAAACACTACTGACGGTCCTTATGCCCGTCAGTGGAGAGACCCCCTCCACTGACATTTCCAGGGTGACGGGCCCCCTGTCCGTCAGTAGAGGGGGTTTGGTGACCGTCAGTACTGACCTGTTCTGCAGTAGTGACACTTGTGTCGAGGATAAATAGAAACTCTCGTGTCGGGGCAAAATGAAAACTCTCGTATTGATTTCAGGGATTATGGTTTATATCTAAGAAATATGGATCCCATTCTCTCTCCCCCTATGTCCTATTTATAGGGGTTGAGAGAGGGATGCGAGAGATTACAATTATGCCCTTTGGGCAATGACACACCCCCAGGGGTATTAC
This sequence comes from Stipa capillata, assembly GCA_019208055.1. NCBI lineage: Eukaryota > Viridiplantae > Streptophyta > Magnoliopsida > Poales > Poaceae > Stipa > Stipa capillata. The sequence continues at coordinate 51,064 of JAGXJF010004131.1, forward strand.
GGTCTTTTTATAAGGATTCTCATAGAATATTCCAACACGCTAACATCGATCCCAGCGCTCGGGTTACGTCGACGCATTGCCCTCGACGTCGGGACTAAGCACGATCCCAACGCTTGCCTTGACGGAGCACTTCCTTGATGCTGCCGGCGATGCTAGCGGAGCTTGATGATGTTCGACGCAACGTGTCGATACAACGAGGGGGATCTTGACGCTGTCGAGGAGAAGCTCGTCGGCTCGGGGTAACACGGGGACCCTTCCCCCAATAGTAGCCCCTTGCCGGTTTGGGCGGTCGAGTGATGCCCGTCCAAACCGGCGCACCAATTCCGAGGGGTTGGCGCGCATGCCGGACCGACGACTTCTTTTCTTCTTCCCTTTTCCTCTTTTCTTCCCTTTCTTCCTTTTTTTCTTTTGTCATTTTCTCTTCTCTTCTTTCTTTTTCTCTTTCTCTTCTTCCTCCTTTTTCTTTTTTCCTTTTTTCTTTTCTCCCTTTTTCTTTTCTCCCTTTTTCTTTTCTCTTCTTTTCCTTTTCTTTTCCTCCCTTCTTTCTCTTTCTTTCCTTTGTTTTTTCTCCTCCATTTTTTCTCTGGCCGAACCTGACGATGGCATAGCACCCGGGTATCGTCAAGGAGGACAAAGCCGGCCCTCTGGACATAGGGTGGGCCGGGCCGACTATTCGGAGTCCAACTTCTACACGGGGGCGCCTCATTGACTTGGAGTGCAAAACAGAGATACGAGCTTACCCGGCAATCCCGGGTTCTAGTTGTAACCAATTAGGAGATCAATCTGTAAACTGATCTAGACTCTTGTAACCGTGCCCTTGCCGGCTATATAAGGCAGGACAGGGATCTCTCGATCGGTAAGCTACTTAGAGATTTAGACACACATAAACCCTAGCAACCTCGAGAACTCCTCTCAAGGTCTTGCGACACTCAGGACACAAGCAATACGATCCACCAAACACAGGACGTAGGGTATTACCTCTCTCCGAGGGCCTGAACCTGCCTAAACTCCGTGTTCTGTGTGCACCCATCTAGATCTGCTACGCATACGCTGCCCTGTATTCATTATTGCTAGATCAAAACACCAATAGTTGGCGCGCCAGGTAGGGGAGCAGCGCATAGATCGATCTAAACAGATCTAGATGAGTTTCTTCAACAACACGGTGACTTCGCTCTGAGCCGAAGCATAGGTTTTGCCCCCCTAGATCCTGTCGCTGATCCGGGATAGTTTTTCCGATTCAGAAAACTGAACTTCATCGCCGACAAGCTCGGCAAACTTCACCTCTGCAACTCGGCTTCCTGTTGACCAACGGAGGCTTCACCACCTTTATCGCTTGGACTCTCTTCTAGGTCCATGACTTTGGCTCCCATCCCCAAGGACGAGGTTGTGTCAAAGTCGGATCTACTGTTTGAACACGGGTTCCCACCTGATGAGCAGGGATCCCAACTAGTTGGCACAATCGAGTCCCTCTTACCCGTCCTTGAGTATGACTCGGACGGCTTCGAGAGCTTGGGAAGCCACCATCCCTCTCGGGAAGTCTTCATGGCTGACCCAGATGCACTGGCAAACAATGACGACCAGCCCATCCCCATCGAAGATCAGATCCCCGAGCAACTGGAGGCCACCCGGCTCCGCCTCCTTGCCAAGGAGGAGAGACTGGCCGAGCAGCAGACTGTGCTTGCTCGCCAGCATGAGCAATGACAATGCAATGAGGATATGTGGGATCGTGGCCGCCAGGTCAACAACGCACTCCGCATGCATGAGAGGGATGGCATCCTGATATATTCGCATCCCAGTCACAACCTCGTCATCGCCACGGTGGCAGCACGTGCCATCAATATCCCCGAGGGCATCCCGGGTTACGACGATCTCCGATGGCTCCGGATCCTGATGGAAGAGGCAGCCGTCCAACAAGCCGAGATCTCCGACGTCCGCGTAGTTTCTCCTGCGAATACCAGGAGCCAGCGCACTTCCCTTCCAAGGAATCCACAAGATACAGCAGGTTGCCGTACCGGCCTTGAACGTCATCATCCCACCAGATCGGTTCATAGCCGACTCGGACCGGATCGCGAGGTACGGGATACTCTCGATGAAAGATACCGCGCTCGTCACGGCACGGGAAAAAATGATCACCCTGCTAGGTCGGTACATAGCCTACTCGGACCAGACCGCGATGCACGGAATACCCTCGACGTCAGGCGCGATGCTCGTCGGGACACGGGGAGAGACAACCGCGATGGCCATCACGGCGATAGTAGCGATAGCTACGCTACTAGCCCGTGCCGATCTCTGACTCCTTCCGGCACGGCCTACGTAGGCCCCAAGGCGTTCGGCTCTCGCATCCGCAACGTCGTCTTCCCACCATGATTCCAGGTCACCGGCATCGACAAGTACACAAGCGAAACTCGGGCAGACATCTGGCTGGCCGACTACCACACGGCATGCAGGACTAATAGAGGCAACGATTATGTTGCCATCCACTACTTGCCCCTGTTCTTAGCCGACTAGGCTTGAGCTTGGCTTACCAGCCTGCCTCAAGGCTGTATCCAATCTTGGACTGATATTGAGACCCTCTTCGTGAATAACTTCTAGGGCACCTACAACAGGCCTAGGAATGCGTGGGATCTCCAAAGTTGTACCCAAGAGGCGGGTGAGACCCTCAGAGAGTACATCCAACACTTCTCCAAAAAGAAGAACTCTTTGCCGGAAGTCCGGGAGGGTGACATCATCACCGCTTTCTCCAAGGGCGTTTGGAGCACGGACCTCATCCACAAGATCGCACGCAAGAACCCCCAGACCATGTGTGAGCTCTTTGATATCGTCAACAACTTCGCGACGGGCGAAGAGGCCATTCGCAGTGCGACTAAAGACGACAAGGGAAGGGGCAAGGCTCCCGAGTCCCCCAAAAGGAAAGATCGTCTCGAGTCACCCAGGAAGAAACATAGGAAGCGCAAGGGTGGAGACCTTGTCGTTGCTGCCAAACGTGCCCCGCAGCGTCGTCCTCAGCGCGGTAATGCCACTTTTGAGGAAATGATGAGCCAGCCGTGTCACTTCCACGGGCCAAAATCAAACCACCTCACGCATGACTGCAATCTCCTAAAGAAGCTGAACAAACCCTCTGCTCCTAACCAGAATAAGGAGCCTTCTCCGGATGAGGGAGATGAGTTCCCAAAAGAGACTACGTGCCTCATGATCTTCGGTGGTCCGAATGGCTACGAGTCCAAATGTCACTAGAAGCTCACGGACCACGAGGTCAACTCGATTGAGCCGGCTGTTCCTCAATACTTGCGATGGTCCGAGTTCGTAATTTCTTTTGGCCGCTCGGATCACCCCAACTACATACCTCACCCTGGAAGGTTTCCCTTGGTGGTGGACCCAATCATCTACGGCGTCCGCCTCACCAAGGTCCTCATGGATGGAGGGAGTGGTTTGAACATCCTTTACATCAAGACCCTGGACGACATGAAGATCTCCCGCTCAGAAATCAAGCCCACCGGAGCACCCTTTCCACGGGGTTGTGCTAGGCAAGCTGGCAAAACCACTCGGGCAGATTGCTCTGGCCGTTACCTTCGGTACTCCTGATAATTTCCGGACTCAGACCCTCACCTTCAAGGTCGTCGACTTCCCAGGCTCATATCATGCTATCCTGGGACATCCCTGCTATGCTAAATTCATGGCTGTCCCCAGCTATGTCTACCTGAAGCTCAAGATGTCGGGCCCCCATGGGATAATAACGGTGCAAAGCAACTTCCAGCATGCTTATGTGTGATCTTGAAAACTGCAACCTCGCCGTAGCCCAAATTGCAGCAGCCGAGCTTGATAGCCTCAAGTCGACTGTCGTTGAGGAAGCACCCCCGGCCAAAAAGACTTCAGCATCGACATCATTCCAGTCGGCGTGGGACACTAAGGCGATTCAGCTAGATCCAAAAGACTCTTCCAAAACGACGCAGAACGAGACTGCACTCAGCGACAAATAGGAAAATGCGCTCGTCAGTTTCCTCCGCGACAACCGGGACATCTTTGCATGGACGTCTTCTGACATGCCTGGAGTTCCTAGGGAAGCTGCGGAGCACTCTCTGAACGTTCGGCCAAACGCCAAACGGATCAAGCAATGCCTGCGCCATTTTGCTGAAGACAGGCGCAAAGCGATAGGAGAAGAGATAGCCAAGCTTCTATCAGCTGGTGTTATCAAAGAAGTGTACCATCCCGACTGGTTAGCGAACCCAGTTCTTTTTCACAAAAAGAATGGAAAATGGAGGATGTGCGTTGACTAAACTAGCCTCAACAAAGCATGTCCCAAAGATCCCTCCACATTGCCTCGATTGACCGAGTGATCGACTCCACCGCCGGTTGTGAAATTTTGTGTTTTCTTGACGCCTAATCGGGCTACCATCAGATCAAGATGAAGCAGGATGACGAGATCAAGATGTTGTTCATCACTCCATTCGGGGCCTTCTGCTACGTCGATGATGTGGTGGTCAAGTCTGAAAAGAAAGAGAATCTACTAACCGACTTGGAGGAAACGTTATCCAACCTTAGGCAATTCAACATGAAGCTCAACCCAGAAAAGTGTGTTTTCAGAGTGCCTTCGGGAAAACTACTCGGTTTCATCATTTTCGAATGAGGAATCAAGGTTAACCCGGAGAAGATCGATGCCATCATCAAGATGGGGCCACCCAAAAGCCTCAAGGATGTCCAACGGCTAACCGGGTGCATCGCGGCCCTGAGCCGATTCATCTCTCAACTCAGTGAAAAGACCCTGCCCCTCTACAAGCTCTTGAAGAAATCAGACAACTTCACATGGACGTCTGAGGCTCAAGATGCCCTCGATGGACTGAAGAAGCTCCTGACCACATCCCCGGTGCTGGCCTCCCCGATGCCCAACGAGCCGCTGCTCCTCTACATTGCAGTGACTACCCAGGTTGCCAGCATTGTCTTGGTCATCGAGCGCTCCAAACTAGGCCACATCCAGAAGGTTCAGTGCCCGGTCTACTTCATCAGTGAGGTACTTTCTGAGTCTAAAGCTCAATACTCACAGATACAGAAGATCATCTATGCAGTGTTCATAACATCTCGGAAGCTAGTTCACTACTTCCAACGATACCCGATTACGGTGGTCAGTTCCTTCCTGATCGCTGACGTCATCAACAATCGCGACACCATAGGAAGGATTGCTAAATGGGCAATGGAACTAATGGCATTTAGCACAATTTATGCCCCCCGCACGGCCATCAAGTCTCAAGCTCTCGCCGACTTCATGGCCGAGTGGACAAAAGTCGTTGACCAAGAACATTGGACGCTTTACTTCGATGGTTCACTCATGCTTCAGGGCGTGGGGGCTGGCATCGTTCTCATTTCACCCAAAGGGGAATGCTTCAAGTACGTGCTACAGATCCACTTCCCGGCGTCCAACAACATCGCCGAATATGAAGCCTTACTACATGGCATGCGCATTGTGACCTCACTCAGAATTCGTCGGCTTCTCGCCCGCAGAGACTCCGAGCTGGTGGTCAGGCAGGTTATGAAGGAGTGGTCGTGCAGAGACCCAGTCATGGGGGCCTACTGCCAAGAGGTGTGCAAGCTCGAAGCTAAGTTCTATGGCCTCGAGACTACGCATGTCCTCCACTGAGACAACGAGGCTGCAGACGCACTTGCCAAGCTGGGGTCTAGTCGGGATGTCGTCCCGGCGGGAGTTTTCCTCCAGGAGTTGCATGCCCCCTCCATCAAGGCGGAGACAGTGTTCGAGGCCGAAGAACCACATCCCGAGGGATCTGATAGCATTCAGCAGACTTCACAAGGAGTCTTGGTCATCACTCCCGACTGGACAACGCCTTTCCTTGACTACCTCCTACGAGACACGCTCCCGTAGGATCAGACTGAGGCACAATGCCTTGGGAGGCGTGCTAAGGCCTATGTCGTGGTCGAAGGCGATCTTTACAAGAAGAGCACGTCCGGAATTCTCCAGCGGTGCATCTCCCAAGACCAGGGGAAGAAACTACTGCACGACATTCACTCGGGAGTCTGCGGGCACCACGCGGCGCCAAAGTCGCTAGTCGGAAAAGCTTTTCGACAAGGTTTCTACTAGCCAACCACCGTCTCAGATGCTGAGCACATTGTGGGCACTTGCGAGGGATGCCAGTACTTCGCCCGGCAGACACACTTGCCGGCTCGGGCACTCGAACCTATCTCGATCACCTGGCCTTTCGCTGTTTGGGGTCTAGACATGGTTGGTCCCCTCAAGAAGGCTCCCGGGGGTTACACACATCTCTTTGTCGCCATCGACAAGTTCACCAAGTGGTTTGAAGCCAAGGCAGTTGCCACGATCACTGCAGAATGGGCCGCCAAGTTCTTTCGTGATATCGTCTACCGGTTCGGTGTCCCCAATAGTATCATCACGGACAATGGCATTTAGTTCACCGACGGCGCCTTCCTCGATTCTGCAACGACTACAACATTGGCCTCAACTTCACCGTAGTGGCACACCCACGTACAAACGAGCAGGTTGAGCGGACCAATGGTCTGATTATGCAAGGCATCAAACCTTAGATCTTCCAGCGCCTGAAGAAGTTTGCAGGGCTGAGTTCCCCTTGGTGCTCTGGAGCCTGCGGACTACACCCAACCGGTCAACTGGTTACACACCTTTCTTCATGGTATATGGGGCCGAGGCCGTGTTGCCAACTGACCTAGACCATGGATCCCCATGCATCCGTGCTTATGTCGAGGACCAGTTAGAGGAAGCAAGACAAGAAGCTATTGACCAGCTTGAAGAAGCACGAGAAGTCGCCTTCCTTAGGTCGGCCAAATACCAGCAGGGCCTACGGTGCTACCACAGCAGGCACGTACGCAGGCACGTGTTTAATGTCGGGGACTTGGTCCTGCGTCGAGTCCAGTCCAACAAGGACAAACACAAGCTCTCACCACCATGGGAGGGCCTGTACGTGGTCGCTGAGGTACTACGCCCGGGGGCTTACCAGCTAAAAGATAAGGACGGCAACATCATCTCCAATGCCTAGAACATTGAACAGCTACGTCGTTTTTATGCTTAAGTTTTGTACCTCTATATTATGGACAAATGAATAAATACTTCTTAGCTCCATTTGAGCAACTCTCGGAGTTCCCGACTGGCCTATTATGTATACTCACGGCTATACATAATAGACACTCGGGGGCTACACCACACCGGGTGCACCCAACCACACTCGGGCTCTTTTCCTTCGAACAATTATTTTAGTACTGTGTATAAAGTTCAATGTTAACTCTTTGTTTCTGATCGCTGGTCTACGCCACAACCCTACGCTACAAGGGAAATAGCCCACGGCTAATCTCTACACAAAGGGGGCTACGACGGGTCGGCAAGAGCACACACAATGGACTAACTTACACACGAATGAGTTTTTTACGAAGGAAGAAATTACTAAACATCGAACAAAGTTCACCAAAGTACACATAAACGAGTTACACTCGGGTTTCCCGAGTACTTGGCATGCATATCAAAATAGTTCATATGCTATCCCTACTTATACAGGTTGGCACGGTCGGCTAAGGAGTTCGCGGCAGTATGGACTTCCTCCATCAGCGCCGGGACCTCTTCGTCAGGGACATCGGTGGCAAGTCCCTCCTCAATCTCTTTCATGTTGATTGATGGATAGTGGGGCTTAGCCACCACGAGTGCAAACTCGACTCCGGCCCTAGTGGATTCCTTTAGCAAAACCTTTGCTTGGTCGGGCACTTGCCGTAGGCGCTCCGTGACCACCTCCGCATGGTCCGGAGTCGGGTCATCCTCCCACAACGCATCACAGGCCACCCGACCAGCCGCCTTCAAGGACTCGGCCGTCTCGCTGATCTTCCCAATGCAAATTTGGAAGGCTATGGAGACAACACAGACACATTAACAAGATACTTAGCGGGCTCCGACTGAGCAAACCCAAGTCAAATACTTACCAGCGGTGGAGTTCGAAGCTCTTTTGTTCGCGGACTCGGTGGCATCCAGGGCCCTCCTCAGGCAGCCATCGGTGATAGTCGCCTCCTCTTCAAGCTGCCCGACGCGAGCCTTCATCGCCTCAAGCTCCTCCCTGAGCTTGGCGGTGCCTTCAAGCTCTTCACTGAGCTTGGAGGCCTCCTCCCGGAGCTTGGCGGTCTCTTCAAGCTCCCTTTGGAGCTCGGAGGCCTCGTCCTTAGCAGCTGTAGTGGATGTTACGAAGATTCAGCATAACACAGGCGGAAGTAACCAAAGCAGTTCAGACTCATTACCTTGAACGTCCTTCTTCAAGGACTCGATCTGCGCCTCCTTCATGGCCACCCGCTCCTGCGCTGTGTGGAGGGTGCCTTTCAAGTTGTCCCACTCGGCTTGGCGCTGGCCGAGTCGGTCAAAGGTCGGGAGCTTGTCCTAGAGGAACCTGGTTTTGTCCTTGGACCTCCGGGTTAAGTTCTGCTTAGGCAATAAAAGAAGTCAGCTACTCGAGAAAAGCACCAAGACCCTCCACTCGGTTCCATGGCTCGGGGGGCTACACCCATTAGGTGCACTGATCGTGCCCCCAATGTGGAATCTACAAAGCCAAAAAGAACTTTCGCCCGACTGTTCCAGTCGGCCGGAGGCTCGGGGGCTACACCCACTGGGTGCACTGATCGTGCCCCCAGTGTGGAATCTACAAGTTAAAAAGAATCTCCACCCGACTGAGATAGTCGGGCAGAGGCTTGGGGGCTACTCTCCAGTTAGTGCACCGTCCGCGCACTCACGGTAAAAAAGCGGAGGAAAAACACAAGGGTGAAAAACATACCTGCATCAACTGCCGTATCCCCTATGCTATGTCCTAATACGGGTATACGCATATCCACACTCTAACCTTTCCCTTTCCAAGCTACGTGTTAAACCGTAACACAATCTTAGGACCCAAGTTATTCTCTCCCTATATTGGACTCCTAATCTTCATTACTGACTCGTGCTCGGATATTTCCGTGCGGGCTTAAGTATACTCAAACCCTAAAGTACCCTGCAGCAGATTTTCCGCCCTCGGCTCTGATGTCGCTAATCAGACCAACATGTGTAAGTGTATAAATATATATATATATACCCCAAGCCTAAGTACAAATTAACATGATAAAATACAGCATAAAACTATTCAAAAATAAAAGCAAAGTATCTCGAGCCTTCTTTCATCTAAAATCTTCATGTGCAGCATATTCTATTATTCTTGTAGTTTCTCGTTTTACTCTGCTAAAGGACCCCCGCATGTACCAACCAGACTGCATGGCACCCTCTTCCGCGTGGGCCCTGGCCCCATTGATCAGTATCTTCCTCCTTGTTTTTTTCCCATCTCTTTTGTTCCTCCTCTGCTTCCCTTCCTTTGACCAACGCACTGCTCCACCGCTCCACATCCTACCTTTCAACAGTAAGTAGTGCTGATTTAGTAGCAACCTCGGCAGGATTCCCGCCATTGCCGGCATTGACACGCGTTCTCGGCCATGTGCCCTTCCATGTGTCTTCTCTGCTATTGAGCTGATTCTTGTCTCCCTCTGCTTTTTAACTCAAGAGCGCCTGCTCTCCTTCCCCATCACCCCACCTGTGCTATGCTCTCCACGTCGCGTTCGGTGCCAGGATTTTACTGCATGCACAACACTTTCTAACCACCTATGTCCCCTTCCTTACTTCTCCTCCACTGCATAACAAAGATCAGCCCAAGTTCTCGCTCTTACTCTTCTCAGCTCTCCATGCGCAAGGCTGCTTCAATCACCCTACTACTCGTTCTCCGAGCTACCTTCTCCCAAATACACGAGCCTCGCCTTTGTTTTCCTGACTCGAGCACCTCAGCTCCCAGGCCCCAATCTCCATTTCCCCTACGGTAAGAATTCTTCCAGTCCCTGGTCTCTCCTCCTCTCCATCCAGAGCAACGCCTCCTACCCCTTTCCTTTTCCCGAGCATCGTGGCCAAGCAGGTTCACTTCCCCACCGCCGTGGAACTTTAGATCCGCTGCCGCCCCCGGCGGGACTCATCGCCGTGCGTCATCCCGCCGCTGCCCAGGTCTCAGTAGCATGCCGCTGGCTCTGCTCTCTCCAGTGTCACCTCCACCCGAGCTCTACCTGCCGCCGCTCCCTCGCATACCACGGCAGCACCCATTCCACATCTTCCTCAATCTCTGCAAGATGCCCGAACTCCTCCTCCCTCAATTCTCTGCCACCCAAGCCTAGTAGCACCGCTGTCTCACTTGAAGTCGGCCGGCAATCTCAAGCATAGCTCGCCGACGAGACTTCCTCCATTGCCAACCGTCAAGCCCAGCCGTCGGCACCTCAGCTTGGGTCACCACTAGCTACCGGTAAGCGGCACCGAGCCATCAACTGCCGACCTCCCTTCACCTTTCCTTTTCCAAGGATTAAGGCACGACATCGCTAATCTTGCGCGCTAAGCAACGCATTTAATCAAGGGGCTTGCAGTCAGCCGAGTCACCAACATGCATGGTGAAAGCGTGCATTCACTTTCCGCTTCATGCTCTAGAAAACACATTTTGCATTCCCTTTTTCCTGAATCTACCCCTCCTATTCAGAAGGCGCCATTTGGAAAACTACCTTCGACATCATCCCCTAATCCCCCTCCGGTCCAAGCAGTGAGCAACCTCTGTTTAGCGAAACCTCAGACAATTATATCTTCCTCGTAACTCATCCGAATCAGTCTACTAGTACCAGTTTCATAATTTTTGAAATCACTTGAATTTCAAATTTTAACTCAATTTCAAATATAGCCCTTCAATACCTATCTCCTGGTATGTGGTTTCAAAAGGGCTAGTGACTGCTCCCAGCAATGTCTAACGTCATGTAAGACAATTTGAATTCAGTATAGCTTTAGAGATTAGATCCTTTTCACCTTAATTCCATAAAAGGTGATAAAACCCTAGGTAGATCATAACCCTCAAATGACTATATCTCATAACATTGTTTCAAAAGCCCTGCTAGCAAACTTCCCAAAACAATTTAACAACCATAGTTACTGTCGAGGTATTATTCTGGCAATACTAAATATGGGGCGGCGTGAGCATAGCAAATCCAGATGGGTGCACATGGGAGACAATGATTAGACAGGTTTGGGCCCTCGAGGAGAGATAATACCCTACGTCCTATGTTTGGTGGCTGGTATTGATGTATCCCGTATGAGGGTACGTGTCTATGCCTATAATCAGATGATCTGAGAGCTCTATTTTTTGTCCCCCTATCTGGGGATCCCTATCCGGCCTTATATAGGTGGCCGGGATAGAGTTACAAGAGTCCGGATCGGCTTACAGATATGTTTCCTAATCGGTTTCAACTACCACCCGGGATTCCGGGTAGGTACGTGTCCATGTCTTGTACTCCAAGTCGATGATGCGCCCCCGTGTTGTAGTTGGACCCCGATAGTCAGCCTGGCCCACCCTATGCCTGGATGGCCAGCTTATCCTCCTTGACGATACCCGGGTGCTATGTCATCGTCAGTAGCCCCCGAGCCGTCGGCCGACTAGGATAGTCGAGCAGAGGCTCCTTCGTCTTCTGTAGTATTCGCTCTGGGGGCACGAACAGTGCACCCAGAGGGTGTGGCCCTCGAGCCTTCGGCCGACTAGAATAATTGGGCGGAGGCTCCTTTGCTTTATTGTAGATTTCACTCTGGAGGCACGAACAGTGCACCCAAAAGGTGTAGCCCCCGAGCCTCTACTCGGTTCGAGGAACCGAGTCGAGGGTCTTCAATGGCTCTTCCCGAGTAGCCGGTTTACTTGCCTTTCCGTAGATTTCACTCTGGGGGCACAAACAGTGCACCCAGAGGGTGTAGCCCCCGAGCCTCTACTTGGTTCGAGGAACCGAGTGGAGGGTCTTGATGATTTTCCCGCCTTCGACCGACTCGGCCAGCGCAAGTTCGAGTGCTCGGCAGCTTGAGGTGGAGAAAGACGCCACCGAGCCCTCTCTGAAGAGAACTCAGGACGCCGCCGCTGGTAAGCCCCCGACTCATGTCTGCTCAGTCGGAGCCTGCCGAGTAACTTTGCTACCGACATTGCCGATGAAGAGGTCCCCGTGCTGATGGAGAAAGCCCAGTCGGCGGATACCAGTGCTGACAGCGTTGCCCTGAAAAAGTAGGGAGAAAACACATGAACCATTCCATATACATGTGAAGAACTCGAAAAGGCCGAGTGTAACTTGATTATGCATGTTTTGGTTAACTTGTTATGTGTTTATTAACCCCTTCTTTCGTAAAAATTCATTTGTGTGTAAGTTAGCCCTTTGTGTGTGCTCTTGCCGACCCGTCGTAGCCCCCATTGCGTAGAGATTAGCCATGGGCTATTTCCCGTGTAGCACAGGGTTGTGGCGTAGACCGGCGATCGAAGACGAAGAGTTACGCAGGCCTATTTACACAGTACTAAAATAATTGTTGAAAGAGAAGAGCCCGAGTGCGCTTAGGCGCACTTGTGGTGGTGTAGCCCCCGAGTGTCCACTATGCATGGCCGTGGGCGTACATAGCGGGCCAGTCAGAAACCACAAGAGTTACTCGGATGGAGCAAATAAAATGTTTATTCATTTAAAGTGTGAAAATACAAAGCCTAAGCATAGAAGCGACTTAGCTGTTCAATGTTTCAGGCGTTGGCGATGAGGCTACCGTCTTTATCCTTCAGTCGGTAAGCCCCCGGGCGTAGTCGGGCGGCAACATACAGCGCATCCGAGTCCGCCATGAAGTCCTCCCAAGAAGGATGGTGGCTTCCCGACCTCTCGAAGCCGTCCGAGTCGTAATCGAGGACGGGTAGAAGGGACTCGATCATACCGACCAGTTGGGATCCCTGCTCAACGGGTGAAGACCCATGCCCCAGCAGTAGATCCATCTTTCGCGTGACCTCGTCCTTGGAGATGGCCACCGAAGTCATCCACTCCGACGAGAGTCCGAGTGGGAAGGCGGTGAAGCCTCCGCCGACTGGCTGGAAGCCGAGTCACAAAGGTGAAGCTTGCCGAAGCCACTGACTCGAACGAGAGTCCGGGTGAGAAAGGTGATGAAGCCTCTGCCGATTGGCCAGGCGTCGAGTCGCAGAGGTGGAGTTTGCCGAGCTTGTCGGCGATGAAGTCGAGTTTTTCGAGTCAGAAAACCTGTCCAGGATCGGCGACGGAGTCCTGGGCGCCAAAACTCACGGCCCGACCTGGAGCGAAGTCTTCATTGCCGAAGAAGAAACCCGTCTAGATATGTTCAGATGGATCTACGCGCACAGCCCCTCCCTGGCGCGCCAACTGTCAGGGTATTATTCCGGCAATACTAAATATGGGGCGGCGTGAGCACAGCAAAGCTAGATGGGTGCACACGGGAGACAATGATTAGATAGGTTCGGGCCCTTGAGGAGAGGTAATACCCTACGTCCTGTGTTTGGTGGCTGGTATTGATGTATCCCGTATCAGGGTATGTGTCTATGCCTATGATGAGATGATCTGAGAGCTCTATTTTTTGTCTACCTATCCAGAGATCCCTACCCGGCCTTATATAGGCAGCCGGGATAGAGTTACAAGATTCTGGATCGGCTTACAGATATGTTTCCTAATCGGTTACAACTACCACCTGGGATTCCGGGCAGGTACGTGTCCATGTCTTGTACTCCAAGTCGATGATGCGCCCCCGTGTTGTAGTTGGACCCCGAGTAGTCGGCCTGGCCCACCCTATGTCCGGATGGCCAGCTTTATCCTCCTTGACGATACCCGGGTGCTATGTCATCGTCAGGCCCTGTGCTTACAAAGAAGTATATGCGTTGACCACGTAGTGACATCTTGTGAATTGGCACAGGAACCTTTTTAGCTTCCTTAGGCGCTTGCCCAAAGAGAGCCTTTGTCTTGCGACAAACCACCGGATAGTGGAGAACTACGTGAGGGAATCACCCAATGTTAAACAAACATTACACCTCGAGGTTCAGAGAACTCATAAATCCAAAAAGACACCTATCTTGCTTCCCCAGTTCGAGCGGGGATCGTCTAACGACTCCCAAGCACCTGAAGATCGAGCACACATTGGACTTAAGCCTCGCCTGATGAAATCATTGGCTATGTCCCAGGCAGACAACCCTCGTTGATTGAGATAAGCGATTTCTTCAACTATCAACTGAAGGAACAGACTCAACTCTAGTTCCTTCGACCACTTCTTGGTTTGGATCAATGTGGCGAGCCTTGGAAAGCCATACCCCCATCAACACGGGATTGACAATAGAACCATCTATTGCACCAACCCGACCATGAGTTCTGACCATGGAAACTAACATACCTCTCCGACTCGCCTTCTCAGGACCAGAAATCAATACCACCAAAAACTTGTCTTGATGATCTTGTCAAGATATAGAAGTGACAACAAAGGTCAAGGGAAGGATGAATTCTGAGATAAGATTCGCACAAATGCGCAAAGACACTTAGCACCACAATTGAATTTGGATTCAGATGAACCTGTTCTAATCCATAGAACTGAAGAACATAATGAAAAAAGTTGGATGGAGGAAAGAAAAAACCACACTCGAGGAAATCGACGAAGACCATGATCCCCATCGCAGGGGAATTTAACTCCATGATATGCCTGGAGAGCTCCAAGCCCTTTTGTACCCTCCAAGTGATCAATGGTGATCTCCAACCTCATCTCAATGTCCATCCCAGGTGAAGGTGACCCCTGATCAGCGGTCTTCTTCTTCCCCATCTCCTAGGATGGAATGAGAAAGCAAGAAAAGTGCAAGAACGGGTGGGAGGTGACAAGACAAAGACTAGAATGCGGTAAGAAACCTCTGGGTCCCTTAGAAGACTTATAAAGGTAAAAAGCTATGCAATCTTGACTACTCGTGCAAGGAATCCAATGGCAACCGAGGCCACGACCCCTGGTTCACGTCGCATCGCAGTTAATGTGTGCAGTAACTTTATGTGCATGAGCAGCCGTTTGCATGAGAAATAAGGAGTTGCAAGCACACGACCCATCAAACGGGCCATAGGTTTCTCACGTCATCACAGCGTTGCCGAAAAAGAGGGAAAGATTCTCACCACCACGTGAACTCTCCTCTACGACAGTTCAAATTTTGGAAAACCCATCGGCTCAGGTAAGCATGATTGCAAAGTTACGGACATGTCCAAGCATCCGCTGGACTTCCCAGAGTTCCTACTCAAACGTGGGACTGCTCGAGAGTGTCCAATTCTACACTAGGAGTTTTGGATGACTTAGGGCCCGAGTGGACAGTCTCATCCTACTCGAGAGTTCTTATAACAATTCAAGAGAGAATCTGGTCGGATGTTATCCCGGACTGGGTTGATTTTTTTGATCCGTCTTGGCCTTATTTCACGTACTGATGGGGGGCTTGATGATGAGTAGTGGACAACTACTGTATACGATGATGGTATCTGTATATGAATACACCACGACCAAGGAGTATCCTATTTACCCGGGAAAGAGTGTACCCCAGAGAAAGGACTCTAGGTCGATAAGGAAACCACCCATGGGTATCCGGGACTACCTAAACTAGTCAGTCAATCTCAAAGTTTAAAGAAAGTGGAATCCTACTCGGAGATGAGTCCGTATGCCTTACGATATGGTGTACCCCTATATAAGGATGCTGAGGGCATTCGGAGAAGACAATCCCAAGTTGAATAGAAGATATTTAGACACAAGATCAATCAACTTCCAAGCAAGTAGAAGAGAAGATCTGCATTGACAGCCACCTCCAACTAGTTGTAGATCCAATCTAGGACTAGACACCCCCCATTGTACATTGTCTCGAGATAAATACATACCAATAGGACGTAGAGCTATTATCCTAAGAGAGGCCCAAACATGTATAAAGCCTTGTCGCCAGTGGCCTAATTCGTGGGTCAGCTTACTCTGAATGATCCCCTCATCTCTTTTCTCTCTCCTCCACGTATTTCATAAGATCGGTAGCTTACGATCGTCGACGCAGTGTTTCAGTGTTTTTGTCGATAGAACCTGACAACAAGGAATTTAACGAGGGGATTCTCCACTTGAACAATGATATTCTTAGCTAGGAAAACTCTACAAAAGCTCGCTAAGATTCCTAATTACTTGAATTTTGGTTATGAATGAGATGTGTGTTGTTTCTTTATGATTTTGTTGTCAATGATTGTGATGATGACCCTAGTAGCATGAGTAGGACTTGATAGCTTGGGTCATGTGATTGAGTTGAACTTCGGAAGTATGAAAGCGGGTGTGGTGTGTTCACAGGTGAGTCGAAGGTTGAGGTACATATGCACCCCAGTCGTCCCCTAGATGATTCGTGCAGGATTGAAGGACAAGGTGGAATATGTACCCTAGTCGTCCTCCAGCCAATTCCGCACGGTAACACTACCTTATGGCCTTGGTTATGCCGTGATTCGAAGGAGGAGGTAGAGATTACCCCAATCGTCCTCTAATCGAATCCGATTGTGAAAGTCATGGGTTGGCTAAGTCTCGGTTGACTATCGAGATGGTGAAGTTGAGTCTTGTTTGACTTGTGATGACAAAAGTGAATGAAATGTTGATGAATTACATGTGCTTGCTGATATGGTGATGATGACTACTTGAATATATTGTTTTATTTGTTCATGTACATGCAATGGTTAATATATGTTGATGATGCCATGTTTATGTGATATGCTTAATTCTTGTTCATTATCATACTTAAGTTAATTGGGATGAGCCTACAAAGCATCTTGTAAGTACGAAAGTACTTAAGGAATTCAATTCCTAAATGTTGTAGGTGAACCTAGTGTAGGAGACTAATTTAATGATGAAAATGCGAATGTAAATGTCTAGTTTGTTTTGGTTTGTACCTTAGGTCATGTATGGGTTATGCGTGCCTCTTTGAGATGGATATGATGACCATTTCAGGTGCTTTAGTATGTTTATGCTACTGTCCTTACATGAATTTTGATTGTGATCAACCTTTGAGTTGAGTTGAATGTAAATTACTTACTGCTCCGAGTATAGGATGTGATATATGTATCTTGTACTCCTTTTCTATAGATTTTTTTGTGGTATACAAGTTGTTCTTATGGCTACCTATACACCATGCGTGTATGATTTGAAGTGTATGGGTCAGCCGTAAAGAGTTAGTATTGTTCTTTCTTTCATGAGTATCGATTGAGTGACCTGCTAACTATGATGCACCGGCGGGCTAGGCAGGGTGTAGATAATGGTACAGGGTCTTTAGGCGACCCACTGACCTTAGGTTCAGATTAGGGTGAGGGTATCATTGCCGAGCTCCTCCGATCTTATTGTGCTTAATGGACGTGAGAACAACACTAAATATTATGCATTTAATTCATCTTTGTGATATCATGTCTTTGCCCAGCTTGGCCAACGGTGATCGCATATGCTTGAGTTGCGTATGATATGTTGGCTCGGTGTCGAATCATCAAACGGTGATAGATACATACAATGAACGTGCGTATGGTATGTTGGATGGAGAGATGCACTGAGGTGATGAATTATATACCAAGTGGGATTCATAAATTTCGGGTTTTGAAATTTTGGAGTTGACGGGATTTTAAAATTTTAGGTTTCGAACATATCCAAAGCATTTGTAAATATATAGCCGCCTTGGATATGCCTTATTCGAGACGGTTGTATTTAGCCCTCCATCTCCGATATATATTCGAGGTGATTGCGGTAGAACAACTGCCTTGGATGACTTCATTATCCGAGGCGGTTGCTCCTGAAATTTTTACCTGAGGCGGTTGCTCCCGAAGTTTTTATCTGAGGCGGTTGAACTGTGATAACCATATCAGATATCAGTTATTGGAGACGTTTCTACCCAATCGTCTCGAATAAGACGTCTTGAATGGATGATTCTATACTAATGTCTCCACAAAAAGGAGCGTTCTCGAGTCTCAGATGGCTGGCCAATTTTGTAAGGCGTGATGAGTGACGATCCCTTAATATACATATGGGGTCTACGAGCTAGCTTATTGAGATAATTAAATCTAGTTTGTTAAATAAGTCGGATTAAGAAGCTATTTTGCTGATACAGCTATATGTGTGCGCGCGTGTCAGATAACGGAAAAGAATACTCCCCGGACCATCTTGTATGTGTGTGTGTAATTAAGCTTGTAAACCTTAATCACAAGCTATGCTTGTCTATACTGTAAGGAAGGCAGCTGATTTGATTATCGTACCGAATAAGCCAGGAGCATGTGTGCATGCTGATACAAATGTACTATTCGTAGGTTCAAGTATCGACCGTTTAGCAACACGGGCAAAGCATAGATCCAAACGATTTTCAGAGGGTTGAGCAGTTGGCGTGCTACGTCCGGGAGCTCACCAGAAAGATGGTTATTCAGATATAATGTTCGGACTGGTTTATATCTATCTTTTGCGTATCTGAAAGCTTTTATTACTGCATATATTGTTATCAATTTGTGGCCTACTTGTATTGTAGCCTGAGTGCCCTAGTACTTGCCGAGAGTACACTACGGCTGACCTTGTGCTAGCATCCGCTCTACATCACCCATGGATCAGTGCTACTACCGTCGCAAACTCTGCATCACACACTGTGCAGTTCTCAATTGTAATATAGTTACCAACACGGCCCCGATCAATAAAGTCCCCATGGTTTTTGTTAAAAATATATTGCCCAGCTTTTCTCATCAGTTTAGACTTTTAGATGAACTAATTATATTGTATATAATTTAATATGATATCAGAGCTAAGAGGTCTTGAGTTTAAGACCTAGCCAACGCACCATTAACTAAAATATTTGTGTCCTATAACGATCCCACGTCTAAGACATAAAGGAGCCTAGCTAGACGTGAGGGGGAACTCATGGCTATGCCAAGATCGGCCAAGCTCAGCCACTAGCCCAACCCTCCCCGACCCCTATATGTGAAGCAGCTCATGCAGGCGGTGCAAGCATGAGTGACGAGCTTGAGGATTCAAGCTAGCTCGGCTAGATCTAGACAGGGTGTCGTTGCCATGACCCTCTCCGAGGTGAACTTAGGGGCGGAGGCATGGGGCGAGGATGTGGTGCCACCAGCCATTCACCCCTTTCCTTGCCACCTTCTCCCAGCTGGACATACAGCGGGCGGTGGTGCGGGTCAAGGAGAAGGTGGCGTGGTGCCGGGTCACAGAGTTGATTAATTTGCATTGGTTCAAGTGACAAGAGCTATATCTGGTTAATGATATCGTATCTCTCTCTTCCTTAATTAACCTTCAATATCAGCGTTTTGTCTAGTTGGCATGTTTTAGATACAGCTGATGTCTTGGGACTGCTCTAAATATGATATTTCAAGTTTGGTTCACAGCTATGGAATGTGTGTCCACCTGACTTTGTATCTATCGGCGTTACGGGGCCCAGGGTCCCCTAAACCGCTGGCAAAGGCCCAACTTGACGCCACGTCGCCAAGGACGTGGGAATTAAGAAGGGGTGCCCGGGGGCTCACCCCGAGCATTGTACTACTCGGCAGATCAAGGGGTGCCCCGAGTCATCCCTAAAGGGCGCTTCCCGAAGGGCCCAAGGCGACTTGGTCCCCGCCCAGGACGAAGCGAGCAGAAGTGCTCGAGGGCTCACCTCGAGCACCCGAGAAGAGGTGCTCGGGGGCTCACTCCGAGCACCTGAGAAGTGGTGCTCGAGGGCTCACCCCGAGCACCCGAGAAGAAGTGCTTGGGGGGCTCACCCCGAGCACCAAGGGCGACCCGGCCCCTGTCCGGGGCGCCAAGTACCTCGCCCAGATGATGGAGCGGCCTAGGAGGTGTGCTTGGGGGCCTCCGATCCCGGGAGCCCCGAGCACCCCTTGAGGGCCCCTTTTCAATCCGCGTGGCCTAACAGGCGCATTTAATGCCTGTGTCGGGTGCATTAAATGCCCGTCTACTCCAAGTCCTTGCAGACCAGAGGCGGTGTCCTGACCGGTTCCCATCCCCCCCAAGTGATAAGCCCTGTCAGCTATCAGTCCTGGAGGGAATGGAGAGGTCTGACACCCTTTTCGACTTTGAGGGCGCGCCTCCGCGCGCCCATACGCATGCCCTCTGCGTCTGGTCTGTGAGGCCCGGGTAGTTGCAGCATAGCCCCGTGTCAGGAGACGTCAAGTCTTCACCTCCTGACACGCCCTCATCATGATGATCCGGTTCCCAACCAAGGCGTGACCGGCACTATTCCGCTACAGCAAATCTCAACCACCGGCGTGGCTTGCCCAGGCCGGGTTTCTTCCGCGACAAGCTTCATAGCAAGATATTTACCTTTCGGCCACTGTGGTGACCCCTGGATATATAAAGGGAGAACTGCGGTCATGCAAAGGATCGAACCAATCGGATACTGAGATCTTTTTCTTAGGCAACGCAACCTTAGAGATACAAACCCTAGAGGAAGAAGAACTGGAGCGTCTGGGCTGCTAGTTCATTATAATCTCTCCACATATTCTCAAATACACTCAAAGCAGGACGTAGGGTTTTACACCTAGAAGGTGGCATGAACCTGAGCAAATTACCGTGTCTTTTCTATTTCCATATCCTGCCAAGCTCTAACTCTGGCGTAGCTCCGTAGATCTGCGCATCCCCGGCCGAATCCCAAAGGGGGTTCTTCCGGACCACCGATACCGGCGTTTGTACATCAACAGTATCCATAAACATTACCGTTGAATAAAGTCTCTGACTTTGCCCTAAAACATAAAAAAAGAGGTATGTACCTTCTCTAGTACTTGTGCTATATTGTAGAGGGAGGATTTTATGCACACGGTGGCATGTGCACCCATTATTTTCAAAAGATTTTAGATTTTTTTAACTTAAATGTGTGATTTTTTTTAATTTTTGAATATAATAAGTCCATGTGCCCCATGCTCACCTTGTCACTTTCCTATATTGCAGGCTTATATAGAGTTTTCTTCGATGTCTACATATTTCACGTCTGTTTCACATGTTGTTCCGTGGAATTGAGTTGTGCATTTCACTAGCTCTTGCCCATTAATAGTGGCTCTGTCCTGCTGCCTCAGCCTAAAAATACCTGACCTTCACGGCAAAGATAGTCCTGGAATTTCTCCTGCCAAAGTACAAGAAATTGCGTTGCACCCCTGATCGATCAAGTGGAAGTGTGCCAAAGCTCACAAGTTTAATTAGGATAGCTCTTCCCTCCAAAAGGAGACGCGCGCCTGTAGACAAGTAACCCGACAAGCGCAGTATATATGAACTTGTAATCATCAGGACGATGCACTTGATAGAGTACAAATTGCAATATTTCATCTACAAACATGCGTTACAATATAAAAACCATATTTTTACCTTACTTAAACAAAAGAAGGAACACTTCGTTATAAAACCTCTCAGCAAGGGGACGGAAGAGTCGAATGAATCAAAACGGAAAATACAATCAAACTCCACGGAAACACGACAAGACTCTATATATAGGAAAGAAACTATTTTCCTCCCCTAAATTATTGTCTCAGCTCACTTTTCCTCTTAAACGATTTTTGGCTCACCTAACCCCTGGGAGCACACATGCAAGCACTACGACTCCTGCCGGGTGATGCCGGTGTGAGTAGTCAAAGCCCAGAGCACGGTGATGAACTCGCCTCCCTGCAGTAGCACGTTCTCATGGCCCATCACGCGCTCATCGTCGTTCGACGGCGCCACGTACACCATGAGCTCCGTCCAAACGTCGGCGAGTAGCTTCCACGTCCTCTCCAGGTGATCGTCACCCATCTGAGCTTCTTCTATGAGCAAATTCCCCAGCACGGCACCATTGTGTACCACTTGCTTGTGATCCTTCCACTTCGTCCCTGCCGCCCTGATTATGTTGACCCTTGTGTGCCGCCGCGAGAAGTAGTAGTTGCAGCACCAGAGCTTGTGCTTCAGGTCCTCCTTCATGGCCTCGAAGACGCGCTCCGTTTTATCCTGGTTGTCGGGGAGTAGCTCCGGGTGGAAGGCCACCAAGTACGCGCAGTACTTGGACAACCTCGTCGCCACCCTGTTGGAGCCCTTGCCCCTACTGTCAGGAGGGCACTCCTCCTCCAAGAGGCTGGTGGCGATGTGCCAGGTGAGGATGACCTCGGCGACGCTCTCGCTCCCACAGGCAGGCAAGAGCTCATCTCGCCCGAAAAGCGCAGACTTTCCGTTGCTGAGAGGGTTGTTGTCTTGGCTATGTGCGACAAGGGATTCCATAATGGAATACTTGGCTTTGTTTGGCACAGGCGCAGTCTGCAGTAATAGCGACAACATGGTCGGCGTACCAAGGGCGAGCGGCCAACGAAGGTTCAGCACAGAGAATTGCTTGAAGCTAAGTACATCATAGTTCATCTTGCTTCGTACCCATAGGATGCGCCGGACGATGCCACCAAACGTCGGGCTATCGCGCCAATGGCGTTTAGCAACGTAATTGCAGAGCAGTGACACCATGAACCAGTTTGAGAGCAGAAAGACGAGGAACTCCCATATTTCCTCGTAGAAGAAGATGATGAAGAGAAGAAAGGTGATAGAGAAGTCGATCGTAGCGAAGAATGCAGGTGGCGAATGGATGGCTTTTGTAAGGAGGCATGCGGTTGTCTTGAATACGCCTGATGATATGGCGAAGTTGTCTGTTTTGATGCTATTGAAGGCGTAGAGCGCGTTGCCGTCGCCACAGAGGACGACGGTCATGAGGCATAGGCCAAGTACTACTATGGGGAGCAGGAAGTAGTTGGCGAGAAAGAAGAAAGGGCTGGCGAAGACGACAGGAATGACAGAGTGGTAGTATTCGCAGAGGAAGTTTACCTCGTCGTTCATCATCTGGAATAGGGCCTCTACCGTGTCTTCTGTCTTGTTGTATATACCATTGAAGATGATGGCACGACACTTGTCGGTTTCCCCCTTGGTCACCGCTAGGTGCTCGAACCTTCGCCGCATCAGCTTGAAGAGCGCAAAGGAGAGGCACAACCTCTTCAAACCGTTCATCTTGATCAAGGCCGGTGACACCATGCCAGATTTTACCGACGGTGACGATGGTATCATGATGGGAGATCTCCTTCAGCCTGTAGCCATCAGCTGTGGCTTCAATAATCAAGTCTTCTTCTCCCATCACGATGAGCTTTGACCTATTTAACAGGGCGTCACTGTCATGGTGGACGGCGTCGGTGTGCTCGACTTCAACATGGGTCTCACTGTGCTCTTGTTGATCTTGCCCTAGAATATGAGACATGTAGGAGGTGATAAGCCGGGCGTTCTTGCCATAGGCGTAAGAACGCTTGCCGAGCTCAGTTAAGGCGATCCTTTGCACCACCTTGGCGGCGCAAAGGACCCAGAGGATGCCGAACACCGCCTTCCGCCCGGCACTCTGGATGTTGAAGAAGACGAGGCTCCCGAGCCAAACGACGCGGCCGGCACGCTGGATGGAGCTCGAGTACCCTCGCATGCGGATCTCGTCCACCTTCTTGCGGAGGAGCTCCACGAGAAGCATCCACACGAGGATTACGTCGGCCTGCAGCGGGAGGTCGGCCTTCTGGCCGGTCGCCACGGAGCTAGCGTACCCCGGACCAGCGTTCTTGGCCTCAGAGAAGAGGTAGGACATGACAGGGAGGAAGAGGGAGAGCGCGGAGGAGAGGAAGATGCGAACTTTCGGGTCGAGGATGGCGCTGACGTCGGAGAAGTGGCTGAAGAGGTTGAGGTTGAAGAAGATCCCCGCGAGGAGGAACATGATGGCGGAGGCGGACACCATGGAGGCTTCATTGCTCTTGTTGGTGTACGAGGAAGTGAGGTTGTGGATGTACTTGTCGATGCCTTGGGAGTCGTTGCAGTAGTGTGAGAGAAGACTACTAGTAGCATTACTGGTTCTTGGGCTGCTCATCGTTCTATCTAGCTAGATGATACTAGCTCAACTGTGTGCTTGCATGGATGGATGCTGATCGTATATATGTGGCTGGTTTGCCTGCGTGCATATACATAGGCATGGGGGTGAATGCATGCTCACCGCCGGCCGAGGCCGAAAGAGAATATTGGCATCGCGTGTGCGCACGGCAAGGTTTGCTCGATCGAGCATCCATCTAAAGTTTGAGTTCTGTGGTGTAAACCAAAAGATGTAGCTGCGGTCTGCCACTGTATTTCTCGTTCTTTGGTTCTGTTCTCTTCTTCTCCTCCTTTTTCTTCTTCCCTTCTTCTTCTTCTTCTTCTTCTTCTTCTTCTTCTTTCTGTACCAAATTCGAAAGGTGCATATCTACCCTTTTCTCACCTTGAAAGATCTAGTTCTGTTTCGGCAAAAAAGAGAAAGAAAAAGAAAAAGAAAGAACTAGTTCTAAACGAGAGGAAATAATCTTAATCTCCACTTCTCAAATAAGGATCTTAGTCTCCACTCAACCTAAATTTGTAACTTAGTCTCCACGCGGTTAAAGTTGCCCATATATGTAGATCATATTTGTAAATTTGTAATTGACATGAACTATTGGTGCAAATATGTATATTTGGGTTGAATTAATATGCAGGATGATGAATAAATATTTGAGTGAATATTTGTCTTTTGACCATCAGAGAAAAAGTAACTTATGTCAGTTTATACCCGTCATGAATATGTACATTCTAAACATGTTATAAACCTGATGTAACTTTCTTTCCTAGTCGCATTACCGGAATCTCGACGTTTGCCGAGTGCCTGCCGGTTTGCCGAGTGTATAACATCGGGCACTCGGCAAAGCTCCGGAAACCGAGTGCGAAAATAAAAACACTCGGCAAAGCTCCGACACTCGGCAAATACGTTCTTTGCCGAGTGTCTCGAACATAGCACTCGGCAAAGACTATCTTTGCCGAGTGCCAACTTATGGCACTCGGCAAACATATCTTTTTCTGTTTTCTTTTTCTTCTCCCTTCTTTTGCCAACTTTTCTAAATAACCTTGAAATTTTTTCTACTCTCAAGATATACCATTACATGTTCCATGTCAAAATTTGGTATTTTTCGGGGTTCGTTTGCTATATTTAAGTCATTTAGTGCATTTCTAGGCATTTAGTGAATATAATTCAAATTTGAACTGCAAGTGCATGAAAAAGTTGGCAAAATTGGGTTGAAAAATCCTATTTGTAGTCTTTAGTCTATGTTTAGGCCTTATCCAAGAAAAGGAAAGGAATTCCAAACATCAAGGTGCCAAGACTCGACCCCGAACATGGAGGTTATTGGTTTTTTAATTCGGAAAAATACAAACGAAGTCTGAAAAACATGAAACTTGGCATGGTGCCCTCATATGGCATCAATATGCTGTGGTAAAAATTTGAGAAGGTTTTGCAAAAGTTGTGACGTACACTGCTTAGAAATCGGACCATCTCCGAGGAAGAATCTAGGTTTCGAGAGGGAACGGGTCAGATTTGAAGGCAAAGTGATGGTTGCTTCATCGGTTAACCTTGAAATTTTTTCTACCCTCAAGATATACCATTACATGTTCCATGTCAAAATTTGGCATTTTTCGGGGTTCATTTGCTATATTTAAGTCATTTAGTGCATTTCTAGGCATTTAGTGAATATAATTCAAATTTGAACTTCAAGTGCATGAAAAAGTTGGCAAAATTGGGTTGAAAAATCCTATTTGTGGTCTTTAGTCTATGTTTAGGCCTTATCCAAGAAAAGGAAAGGAATTCCAAACATCAAGGTGCCAAGACTCGACCCCGAACATGGAGGTCATTGGTTTTTAATTCGGAAAAATGCAAACGAAGTTTGAAAAACATGAAACTTGGCATGGTGCCCTCATATGGCATCAATATGCTGTGGTAAAAATTTGAGAAGGTTTAGCAAAGAAAACAAAACAAAGAAAGAAATAAGAAAAAGAAAAAAATATGTTTGCCGAGTGTCCTGAAATTTACACTCGGCAAACATTGTTTGCCGAGTGTCTCTTTTATGACACTCGGCAAACACGGAGACACGTGGCGAACAGCGCATTTGCCTTGCATACATTCATCTGGGAGGCAAACGCCAGACCCATTGGCGTTTGGTTAGCCAAGCAAACGCCAGCGGACGTGGCGTTCGGCTGGATTTGCCGAGTGTCCGCGCTAGGACACTCGGCAAACGTGAGTTTGCCGAGTGTCCATTTTTTGACACTCGGCAAACAGCTTTTCTGGTTTAGTCCCACCTCGCCCAGCGACCGCGCGGTTGAGTGGTTTATATACCCGGCTGCGCGGCGCGGGTTGAGATCTTCTGCATAGTAGTACGCCGTGGGCCTTTGCGTGGGTCTCCCGTGGGCCTTCCTCATTTCAAACTGACCCGTGGGTCCCCCGTGGATATGCTCAATAGATGTACCCCGCCGGCGTGTGCGTGTGTAGTGGTGATGAGCTTCCGGGCAACAGCGGTGCGCCGCCGGCGGCCATTTTTTTGGGTCCTGAGAACCTTGTTTGCCGAGTGTCGACACTCGGCAAAACCGATGGCTTTGCCGAGTGTCCACACTAGACACTCGGCAAACAAGGTGATACGTGGTTCGGCAAACAAGGTTATTTTGCCGAGTACCAGCCTTTTGACACTCAGCAAAGGCCTTTGCCGAGTGCGCGAAGAAAAACACTCGGCAAAGAGCGCTTTGCCGGCAGGGTGTATGCCGAGTGTGGTTTGCCGAGTCTAACACTCGGTGAAGCGTTTGCCGAGTGTTTTGCGGCCTTCGCCGAGTGTTTGTGGCACTCGGCAAACGTCGGGATTCCAGTAGTGTCGGCCACCGTTAGGGTTACCGAACAGCTAATTATATGCCATGCATATATTTCGATCTATCCCTAAGAGTTGTGCCTATAGTGGCCAATCCTAATATATAATTGGTAGACAGGAAAACTATTCCTTATGGTCTTTGGTCCAATGGGTTAGTCATGTTTCTGGCATGCATGTAAAGCTTACTTGTACTCCCTCTTTTCTTGTATTAATCTTGTCGCAGATATAAGTCTAGAAAATAAACTTGTGGCACCCCCGGTCGGTTACGACGACCTCCGAGCATGCCTGGGGAGAACGAGCGAGAAGCAATGCGCGAGGCAGTCGTCGACGTAAATCTGTTTTTTGTATTAGAGCGTGGGATTTGAGGTATACAAGTGAAAAAGAATCCTCCCCCTCCCTCTACCCCCAAGGGGCTATTTGTAGGGGAAGGGAAGAACAATGCCAGATTACAGATTTACCCTTATATGAGAGGAAATTTACAAGGGTATTATGGTCATTTCCCTACCCCAAGGAATCTTGGGAGAATATTCCCGGGCATCTTTAGGAGAATCTTCTGGAGAACGTAATGGCCTCGCGTGTGGACTCGTCGGGGACAGCCCTGACGTGAAGAGTGGGCTCGTCGGGGACAGCCCTGACGCGGAGAGTGGGCTCGTCGGGGGCAGCCTTGACGCGGAGAGCGTGTGGACTCGTCGGGGACAGCCTTGACGCAGAGAGCGTGTCGACTCGTCGGGGACAGTCTTGATGCGGAGAGCGTCAACGAGAACCTTGACAGCGTTGCGGTGATCCTGAACAGCGTCGATTGGGGATAGCGCAGGAACCCTCCTCCAATAGTAGCCCCTTGCCGGTTGGGCGGTCGGGCAGTGCCCGTCCGAGCCGGCACACTAATCCGAAGGGGTTGGTGTGCAAGCCGGATCGATGATTTCAGGGTCACGGACGTGTGCCAATGCGCCGAAGAATTATGCGTAGCGTGCGCGCGAGGTTCCTCACCTCTCTCTACCCTGCTACTTGCCCTCTGTGTGCACCTGGAGTCTTTGTCTGGAGGTTCCGAACTAGACCTTCGGGATACTCGGAATCTAGATGGCTTTCTAGATGGAATTCCAGATCAGTCCAGTAGCTACTCGACTGGCCCGGAAGGCTGCCCGGAATCCTATATGCACTCGGAGTCTTGGTCCGGAGCCTCCAGACTAGACCTCGGGGTTCTTCTCTTCCCACTTTTCTTCGACGGCCTCGCGTGGGCGAGTGGGCGGCGGCGCGGGCGAGCGGTGGACCGGCATGGGTGAGCGGGCGGCGGGCTCGGCGGGCGAGCGAGCGGCCGGCGGAGCGGCGCGGGTGAATGCGCGGGCACGCGGGTGAGCGGCCGTGCGGCACGGGCGAGCGGCGGACCGGCGTGGGCACGCGGGCGGCCGGGCACGGGCGAGCGGGCAGTAGAGCGGCGGAGGTGCGTGGGCGGCGGCCTCGCGCGGGCGAGTGGGCGGCCGGGCGTGGGCGAGCGGTGCGGGCACACGGGCGGTGGCCTCGCGCGGGCAATGCACCCGGAGTCTTGGTCCGGAGGCTCCGGACTAGACCTCCGAGTTCTTCTCTTCCCTCTTTTCTTCGGTAGCCTCACGCAGGCGAGCGGGCGGCGGCACGGGCGGAGTAGCAACGGGCACGCATTCGCCGTGCATGAGCCTCAACGCAAGAACGTCGACCTAAACCTCAACTCATGGAGTATCGATCTGGGCCTCGTCAACCCGGACCTCGAAGTGGGACTGGGCGAGCTCGATCTGGGCCCTTCCAGTGCAGACAAGTCGCTCGTCGAACACCTAGCGGCGGAGGGCAAAATCCTGGATCTCGATGGCCCGTATGGCGTCGAGCTCTCCAAACCCTCAGCAGTGAGAGCGGAACTAGGGAATGGGTGTCGAGGTGGTCTTTGATGACGTCGACGTAGACCTTGACGATAACGGACGTCAAGGTGGTTCTTGACGACGTTGATGTTACGTTGAGGTAGTCCTTAACAACGTTGACGTAGACCTTGATGACGATGGGCGCTGAGGTTGCCTTTGACGTCATCGACGTAGTCCTTGACGATGTCGATGTAGTCCTCGATGGAGACAAACGTCGATGTTGTCCTTGACGACATCGTCGTAGACGGGCACTGAGGTTGCCCTTGACGTCATCGACGTGGTCCTTGACGACGTCGGCGTAGTCCTCGACGGTGATGGACGTCGAGGTAGTCCTTGACGACATCGACATAGACTTTGATGGTGACATTGTGTTGATGCGAATGTTGAGTCCGCGCTTGTCAGTTATGGAACAGACCGGCGTGCACCGACGTGGATGTTGAGTCTGCGTGCATCGGTACCGGACATCTAGGCTCACTTCTAGCGAGCCCCTTGCGGAGATGACACTGAGTTTAATATTTGCAAAGTGTGCGTCGTACCACCTCATGCAAAAGGTTGCGCGTCAGCGCTGGATGGGGTGTCGACACCGGCGGTGACGTCGGCGGAGTGTCAATGCCGAGGAGCATGGCAACTTTGGCAGAGTATGTCGACGTCGGACGGAGCATGTCGATGCTGGGCGGAACATGTCGATGCTGTGTGGAGCGTTGATGCCGGACGGAACATGTCGACGCCGGGTGAGACGATGACACTGGGTGGAGTGTGTTGAAGCCGAGCGAGACAATGGTGCCGGGTGCTCAGCTTTGTTTCTGGGGGAGCCCCTTGCTGGGATGGAGCCGAGCGTGGATGGTGACGAGGCACACATGGACCGTGCCCGTGGAGGGCATTGAGACACATGTGCTACCTTGGCCGCGGGTGGTGTTGAAGCACACCGTGGTACTTTGTTGAGACATCTGCGGTGGTGTACGCACATGGCTAGCGCCAAGTGCTAAGTCCTGCAAGGTTTGTGCACTAGTTGTTCCAGACGTTTGGTTGCGCGATAATGAGAGTTTCCAGAGTGTCATGGGGTGGGTAGCACCCTACCTCCCAATGGAAAAACTTCGCGCTCGAGGGCATAGCTGAGAGCCCTTGTGGCCTTTCGCAACCACAACCTTCAATGCCCGACGGCGTAGCAAGGAGTGCATTGATGTTTCCCCTGGCATGGACACTTCACATGTGACAGGGACCAATAATCAGCGTGCGATGGCTATGGTCCTTTAGTGTATGATGACGACAACACATGACACTCGATGGTGGCAAACACTTGGTGCTTGATGGCGACAAACAATCAGTCACTCGATTGTGACAGACACATGACACTCGATGGTGGTAAACACTTGGCGCTTGATGGCGACAAACAATTGGTCACTCGATGGTGACAACTGAAAGGACCGAAGGTGCCGACTAGAGGGGGGTGAAAAAGAGGCTAATTAAAAATACTACTTTTAGCTTAGATTATCAAATTAAGACTTAGCTAAATGCAAGGGTAATCTAATTGTGTGACAGGTGAACAGCACAGGCAGTATAAGATGTATAAATTAACACGTAGCTGTCACACAGGTGGCTGACACAGGTAAGCTAAGGATTTAGAAATGAATGAGCAAACTAAGCAGCTGTGTAACAGGTAGCTGACACAGGCAAGAGATATGATCTACAGTAACTGTGACACAGCTATGCTAACACAGGTGAAAAGCTGATCTAACAGAGATAAACAGAATATATCTACAATGACAAAAGCATGCAGATATAGCAAGTGAATAGAAGCAACACAGTAAGTACTCAGAGAGACAAGGTGTTTTTTCACCGAAGTTCCCTACTCTTCTCAGAGAGGTATGTCTCCGTTGGAGAGGCTACTCTGAAGAGATCACCAGCACTAAATCGTGCTTGTTCTCTAAGTACCTGAGTGATCAGGCCTCTTGCTTTGCTTGTCGAAGTCCTTTAGCCTTGCAGCACGTAGACTTCGGATCACCTTCACAGACTACTGGTTCAGCCCATACAAGCTTGGGTGATACCAGCAACTCCTACGCCCGTCTAGGAGTAGACACTCCAAGATTAACAGAATCAGCAGTAACGACTCTTGGAGGAACCAGTGCTCTTTGCTCAAGGACTCTGACTCTCTCGAACTAACACTTAGGAGATTTGGCTTCTGTTCAGAGAATGAGAGGCTTTGCAATGGTCGAATATGATTTTCTGCTTTGAGCAAGGTTGAGGTCGAAGACCCCTCCTGGTCCCCTATATATAGGGTTCACAGTCACCCGACCGTTACACTGTTGCCACGTAGGATTAAGTGAGCCACTGTTGACAGGCACCGGTGACACAGCCAATCACACCGCCCAACTGTAACCGGCTCGAGCAGACCGACACCTGTGTCACCGGCAGCACACACAGGTGAACCCTTAACTGACGCAGCCTAACTACTCAGCTCGGTCTTGGCACACTACATGCCCTCAGCGCACAACTAATTCTGATCCCTAATAAGGAGAGAACCTCCGACAATCTTCTGACTCGGCAGATAGACCATCGCAGTGCAGTTCCCTTAGCATTTACAAGCTCTCCCCTGGTACAGAGATGTACCTGAGTCATAGAGCGCTAGACCACCTGTGACATAGCTGTGTCACACCGGTGACTCTAACCTCTAGGGTTTTTCCACTGCTAGCACTGCAGAGTACTAGCACAAACCAGTTTCACATTTCTGTAAAACTATTAACACAGGGCCACTGACCTCAAAGCATCAGTGCCACTGTCCAACACCCTGAGCATTGAGCAAAAGAACCTCTATAGAACATTACTACTTCATCCCTCTTGATAGTACGAGTGTTTCCTATAGACTCAAAGAACCTAGCAAATCTAGGCTTTACCTGCCACCAACTGTATTCACGGCCCTTGACACATCAAGCCACCATCACCTTGCTTGCAATTCCTTGCACAGCACCGGCTTCCTCACAGCTGTGACACAGCTGCCTAGCACAGCCATTTTCTTGTCCTAGAAACCACCTTTGTACCTTTTGGGTGGTCATCTTTTCCTTGATGACCCTTCATCCTGGAACCTCTTAAACCTGCTTACACTCATTGTAAACTATAGATTCCAGTTTGAGTTGCCATTAACCATCAAAACCAATTAGGGGCCTAGATGATCTTTCAATCTCCCCCTTTTTGGTGATTAGTGGCAACCCATTCAACAAATTCACATATAGATTTGAATAATTGATACATGTGCAGGTTGTTAAAATATACTCCCCCTGAAGCTATGCACGAAAGATTTGCTTTTAACATGCAAGTGCATAGATTTTAATTTTAGATATGGGTAGTATCTTCTTACAACTTACACTTTTATCAGTTCAGAGAATTTGATAGAGCATAGGAACATGATTTAACTGGAACATGATTTAACTGAACTGATATATTTTTATTCTGATGCAGTTATAATAATCAGAGCATATGAATATGTATTAGAGCACAGATTCTGAGTAAACATATGTATCAGAGTAAAAGTTCAGAATGAACATATGTATCAGAATAAAGGCTTCATGTAACAGAGTAAGGCTCAGGAATATGTGAGGAAAAGAATCATAACATAGTAAACATCATCCACACATATCAAAGATAAACATTACTGCATCAGAACATAAACTTAGTTAAATTGTAGTCAAGACAGAAGAATCAGAGATTACAAACAAGTCTTGATACACTAAACTATATGCTCCCCCTATATCCAAAATACTCTCTCTCTTATATTTCTCCCCTTATACTATATATCTCTTTGATATCTCTCCCCTTTGACACTAAAACACCAGAAAGGGGTGAGGAGAGGAAACATTCAGGGAAGCTTGGTCTTCAACAGCTAGAGAACTTCTGAAAGCTGAGCCTGCATTTGATCAACCTTGGAGTGTAGGCTGTTGACTTCTGTTCTGAGCTGAAGATTCTCTCGGTGCAAAGCTGCAAACTGAGTTGGTATGATCTTGTTCTGATAGGCTCTGGCTGCTGTTTGAGACATAAGAGAGGAGGACAGGGTGCCATCTTCAGCCACCTGTGTCGCAGACACTAACTCAGCTGGGTCAGCTACAGGAGGATCAGCTGTGACACCGGTAGGCACTTGGACTTGGGCAGCTGGCACTGGAAGGAGCAGGCACTTGAGGAGCTGTGGGAGCAGCTATGTCACCGGGAGCTGACACAGTTGGCTCTGGTGAATCTCCAAATAAGGCAGGCACAACAACCTCAGCAGGGTGATCATCAACCTGAGACCTGAGCTGAGTCTTTGAGGTCTTCACTGAGGTGTCAAAAGTTGATTCTGGAAGACCTGTGCGTTGAAGGATCATATACATGATGTATGATCCATACCTCAGCTTTGCTTTCTTATCCTTCTGAACAGCATCTATCTCATGAAATATGTATCTGCCCACATCAAAATGCTGGTTCTTTGCAATGTGCACCAATATCTGCCAAACTGGGTTATAAACAGCATCTGTATTGCCTCCCTTGGGCTGAAGTGTAACATTCAGAATCTTGACTAGATGCTTAACAGTGATAGTGATGCCCTTGAAGTATACATGGTCTGTAGGGGCATTGGCAGGGAATGAGAAGTTCCTAGGATAGAACTTTCTTCTGTCAGACTTGGAGACTGGCTCTAGCTTGAATAGGTTGGGCATGCCAAGCTCCACTGGTGCATGGAATAAGCTGTTGAACTCTGGAGCTATTATAGATAGCAGTTGACCTCTTGTTCTCCAGAGCATGACATCTTTATTTTCTTGTTCTACCCATACTGTGGCATAGAACTCTTTGATGACCTCTGGGTCATATCCTTGTTGCAGATTGCAGATAAACTCAAGACCTGAGGCTTGGATAAGAGATGGAAGAGACCTCAGTCTTGTATCTGTTAGAGCAGACCACTCAATGGCCTTGCAATCCACAAATCCCTTGGAAGATAGGATTTCATGATAGACACCCCTTTGATGATCATTGTGGAATCTGGGGTCTGTGCAGTCTGGTTCCAAGTATTCCTTATCCTCACTGAAGTAAGGGCAAGTTGACCTCATCCTGATAAAAGCACTGGTGCTCATTGAGGCAACTTTGCTCTTAGACTTCTTGGGGTCACTTTTGGGAAGCTTCTTAGGTGCAGCTCTTGAAATGAATTGCATCTGGTTGGCCTCAGTCCTCAGAGCATAGGAGAAGATATAATGATATTTGGATTCGAGATCCTCTTCTGCTATTGAAGGACTGGGCGAGCTGTCTTTTTGTTCAGCTTCCTTTTCTGGTTCACTAGCAGATTCTGCACTGGGGAATGAGCTTTCAGCCTGGTAATCGTTATCAGAATCTGCTCTTTGTTCTCTTGGCCTTGGTGGAGTTACAGATACTCCTCTGCCATCATCGGATTGACTTTCTGACCTAGCTTCTGCTTCAGCTGAGCCACTTGCCTGTGCCATAGGTGAGGACACAGGAGCATGAGAAGAAGGGGCTAGATCAGCTGGCGGTGACACCGGTGATGGAGACAGGCGAGGCTCTTGGGCTGTAACTTCTTCTGCCTGAGACACAGCTGGCTGAGGCAGCTGTGGACTTGGTGATTTAGCAGCTTCAGAAGGCTTTTCTAATCCAGCTTTTGGAGATGTAGAAGGCACATGAGCTCTTTTGCAACTTGTTCTTCTGCCTCAGAAACCAGAAAATTGTGAAGGAGACATCGGCTTTTGGACATCCAGAGAGGAGAGGGATTCTACACTTGTAGAGCTTTGAGTTCTTCTACTCCTCCTTTGATATGTCTGTAGATCTAACTTGGCTGGGCTGGCCACCTGTGACACATGTGGTGGCATCTCCTTCTTTAGTTCTTTGATAGCAGCCTTCTGTTGTTCAAGCTAATCTTTGAGAGTGTGCTTGGAACTCTGAGAGGTTTCGGATATTATTTCAACATCGGCCTTTGGCTGCCTCTTGGCTTGAGGTTCATCACTGATCACAACTGTTTTTGACCTTTTTCTCTTTGGGGCTTGAGCAGATACGGTAGCAGAAGTTGGTGTAGGTTTGAGAACACCAAAGAGTAGAGCTTGCTTGACCTTAACCTCAGCTCGCAGAGCAGTTTTCTCAGGACCATTTGGCATGTTCTTGAGCTTGCCTAGCATATCATTCAGCTGCAACATTAGCAGGTCATCTGAAGCTAGGGGTTTAACCTTTGATCCTGGAGCAGCAATAGGAGGAGCTACTCTCTGTGATCTCAAATCAGGAGAAAGCAAGCCATGCTTGAGTTTGATTTCAGCTTGTACAGCTCTCTTCTCAAGGCCACTTGGCAGAGAGTTGGCTTTCTGGACTAATGCACTAATCTGATGGATGAGATGCCTATCTCTGACATCAGTGTGTTGGAGCTCAACTGGTTTGTGAGATCCTGCTGCCAAACACTTGGTTGAGAGTTGATCCTACATTTCAAGAATTTTCCTTCTCAGCTCAACTTCTTCTGAATAGGGTCTGTCTGTCTTTAGCTGTTTATGCAAATCAGCAATCTCCCTTAAGATAGATTTATCTGCTTCTGTAGGTTCTGGAATAGCCATAGATACTGGCCTTGATAGCTTTGAAAGTTTAAAACTTTTGGCAGTGTATATAGTGATCAGCTGTTTCTTCACTGTCTCATCAGTTGCTTCTCTGATCTGTGCTGCTAGCTGATCCATCTCATCCAGGATAAGCTTATCATTGTCAAGATCTTCTTGAGATACTTGAGGTTCTAGAACTGGTTCTCGGATGGTGAATGTGCCCCTAGGCAACACTACATTTGCAATTGAAGGCTTTGAACCTTTCCTAGCTGGTTGCTTCTGCTTCTTAGCTGCTTCCTTTCCCAAAGAGGTGTGCTCGTCAGCAGCTGAGGATCTGGTCCTCTTGGGTGGAGCACACTAAGCTGAGCTGGATTGACCCGCTTGAGAAACAACTTTCTTTGCAACAGCTCTTCTTTGCCTATAAGTCCTTTGGCGTGCCCTCCTTTTCTCAGCAGCCTCCTCTTTCTGTCTTAGCCTTTCTCTTTCTTGGTCTGAATCTGAAATATTGATTTCATGGCTAGACTCCTCTGGATCTGACCACTTGAGCCCACTGTCTGCCCTCTCAGAATCTGAAGACATCTGAAGAAACAAGATAGATAAGACAGAATGTAGATAAGAGGTGTTCCTGAGATGCAGAAGATAGTAGCTGTGTGAGACACCTGTGTGAGGATGGGGTGACACAGGTGAGGACTTAGCAACAATCCGAGGTCTCTGCCTATTGAATAGGCTTGCCTGTGTGACAGGTGAGACCCTAGCGGTGACACAGCTACGTGCAGAGGCGGACGGTAGATTTTAGAAAACTAGGGTTTTAATGGTTTTTGCCATTTAATTTCAAGAAAGATTGGTTCTGGAAGATAATCAAGAGCTAAACCAACCCTAAACTCTAACAATGCGCTACTGGATTAGGTTTTAGAGCGAGTTCATGAGCCCAACGAAAGAACAAGCGCAAAGTAGGGCTAGCGGAAGTTTACTTTGATCAAAAGATTGACAATGCGCGGATGAATTGATGCTGGAACTCCACGGAAAGCTTTCTCCGATGCGTCGAAAAGTTTTCGAGGGGCGGAAACCTCGATTTCGTTGAAAACTTGGAGTTTTGGCGCAAGGCGGAAGTTGGGGTTTCGAGTTTTACGTGGACTCTGCAGAAACGTATCGACGCCTTATATAGGCCGAAGGGGTATATGGTGGCTGTGTCACAGCTGAGTGAAGGACCTGTGACACAGGTGAGTAAGAAGAGATACCCTGAGACCTACGGAGTTCAAAAATAATCACCTGAGACACAGCTGGGAGACTTAGGTGACAAGTTTTTCTTCTCTGGAACACCAGAATAGAGAGAGTTGGATAAGAAAGAAAGCACTTGAGCACTAATAGAGAGACCTTATGAAATCTTCTCAATATCAGTTTGCCAGAAATTCAATCAAGCAAAGCTAAAACTGATAAGAGTTGATTTAAAAACATGTACACAGGAGAGTGCACAGGCAGCTCAAGTAATATACTCAACTCTAAGCATAACACACAGACCTGTGATACAGGTGAGTGAAACAGGTAAACAGATAGATAGGAACAACATAGCAAGAACATGTGAGCAGGATACCAAGCTAACCTTTTATTGCAAGTTAGAGACATCAATGATATTCAATTCACTCCTTAGAGCACAGAACCTAGTCTCATCTAAAGGCTTGGTGAAAAATATCAGCTAATTGTTTTTCAGTCCTTACATGACACAGCTGTATATCTCCTTTCTCAACATAGTCTCTAAGGAAGTGGTGTCTCACTTCTATGTGTTTGGATCATTTGGTGGTGCACTGGGTTGTTGGCTAACTTAATTGCACTTTCATTATCACAGAAGAGGGGTACTTCATTAAAAGATATGTTGAAATCTTTCAAGGTCTGCCTCATCCACAATAATTGAGCACAACAACTACCAGCAGCTATATACTCAGCTTCTGCAGTGGAAAGGGCTACTGAGTTTTGTTTCTTGGATGACCAGGACACTAGTGAATGTCCTAGAAATTGGCAAGTACCAGAGATACTTTTTCGGTCAACCTTACACCCTGCATAGTCACTATCAGAATAGCCAACTAGCTCAAAATTTGCACCTTTAGGATACCATAAACCAAAGCCTGAGGTTTGAATCAAATATCTCAGTATCCTGCGTACTGCCACTCTGTGACAGTCTTTAGGGTTAGCTTGGAATCTTGCACACATGCATACACTCAACATTATATCTGGCCTAGATGCACATAAGTATAGCAATGAGCCTATCATGGATCTACATTCTTTCTGATCGGCAGACTTACCTTCAGTGTTTAAGTCCAGATGACCATTAGTTTGCATGGGAGTACGAATAGGCTTTGCATCCTTTATGCCAAACTTGGTGATGATGTCTTTGGTGAATTTTTCTTGAGAGATGAAAGTACCTTTCTTGAGTTGTTTGATCTAAAGTCCTAGGAAGTACTTGAGCTCACCATCCAGAGACATCTCAAACCTTTTGGTCATCATCTGGCTAAACTCATCACTCATAGAGCGGTTAGTACTGCCAAATATTATGTCATCGACATATATTTGGCACACAAATAAATCCTTTCCATTTTTCTTAGTGAATAGAGTTGTGTCTACTAAGCCCATTTTAAATCCATTCTTGATCAGAAAATCTTTCAATGTGTCATACCATGCTCTAGGTGCTTGCTTTAAATCATAAAGTGCTTTGTGCAGTTTATAGACATGGTGTGGTTTCTTAGCATCTTCAAAGCCTGGTGGCTGTTCAACATATACAAGTTCAGAAAGTTTACCATTCAAGAAGGCTGACTTCACATCCATTTGATAAAGCTTGATGTTGTGATGAACAGCATAACAAGGAGAATCCGGATGGCTTCAAGTCTTGCCACTGGAGCAAAGGTTTCTCTAAAGTCCAGACCTTCCACTTGTGTAAACCCTTGAGCCACAAGTCTGGCTTTGTTCCTCACCACTTGTCCATTGGTATCTTGTTTGTTCCTGAAGACCCACTTTGTTCCAATCACATTATGATCATTGGGTCTTTCAACCAGGGACCAGACTTGGTTTCTCTCGAACTGATTCAGCTCTTCATGCATTGCATTTATCCAATTAGCATCCATGAGAGCTTCCTTTATGTTCCTGGGTTCAACATTGGAGACAAAGAAGTAATGTTTACAGAAGTTAGCAATTTGAGAACGAGTAGTCACTCCCCTATTAATAGCACCGATGGTCTTGTCTACAGGGTGATCCTTCTGTAGCCTGCTGATCACAAGGGGCATCTGGGTTAGCCGCCTGTGTCACAGCTGTTGGAATGCCTATGACACAGTTGGCTCTTCCTGTGACACAGCTGGCTGAGTCAGGTCCTCTGCATCCAGTTGATCATTGGCTGGGTTGTACTCGAACTCAATGTCTTGGACCCCAGTGTCTTCACCCAGTGATGGAGAGGGAGGTTCTTGATCATTGGTGAGGCAGCTTCCTCCTTGATGGTAGGCCTGATCTCACTAGTAGATTTCTTTTGAATGTCCTCTTTCCCTGCATCATTAGCAACTTGCTCTCCTTGGGAGTCATTAGACTCATCAAAGTCCACATCTATAGATTCTTCAACAACCTGTGTGGAGGTGTTAAAAACTCTATAAGCATGGGAGTTAGTGGAATAACCAAGGAATACACTAACATCAGATTTAGCTTCAAACTTAGTAAGGCGTTTGCCC
This sequence comes from Stipa capillata, assembly GCA_019208055.1. Taxonomy (NCBI): domain Eukaryota; kingdom Viridiplantae; phylum Streptophyta; class Magnoliopsida; order Poales; family Poaceae; genus Stipa; species Stipa capillata. The sequence goes on from JAGXJF010004131.1 coordinate 89,749, forward strand.
TTCTTAAAAATGTAGCACTTACAACCGAATACTCTGAAGTATGAGACGTTTGGCTTGGAGTTGGTGAGCAGTTCGTACGGAGTCTTCTTGAGTAGTGGATGTAGATATAGCCTATTGATGGAGTGGCAGGAAGTGTTGACAGCTTCAGCCCAAAATCTTAGTGAAGTCTGGACTCATCCAGTAATGTCCTTGCCATCTCTATCAAGGTCCTGTTCTTCCTTTCCACTACACCGTTTTGTTGTGGAGCATATGGACTTGAAAACTCATGCTTGATTCCATGCTTGTCCAAAAATGCTTCCACCTTAGAGTTCTTGAACTCAGTCCCGTTGTCACTCCTGACCTTGACCAGGTTCACCTTCCACTCATTTTGAACTCTAACAATGAGATGCTTGAATTTCTTGTAAACCTGTGTCTTCTCCTTCAAAAAAAACACCCAAGTATAGCGAGAAAAATCATCTACAATGACAAAGCCATACTTGTTACCTCCCAAGCTCTCATAAGTTGTAGGACCAAAGATATCAATATGTATGAGCTCAAAAGGTGTGGAGATGGTCATGATGGTCTTAGGGACGATGGGCAGCTCCAACTTGTTTGCCAGCTTGACATGCACTACAGGGCTTGTCCTTCTCAAATTTCACCTTCTCTAAGCCTATGACATAGTCATATTTGCTCAGTTTGTTGAGAAGCTTTATCCCTGCATGTCCTAGCCGTCTATGCCACAGCCAGCCAACACTGGTCTTGGCCATGAGACACCATGGAGCTGCTGTAGGCTGTTCATTGAAGTTGACAATATATAACTTTCCAGACCTGCACTCTTTGAATACTTGAGAATTATCAGATAGTTTGGAGGCTATAACCTCATCAGGATAGAAAGTTACTTTCATACCTGTGTCACACAGCTGTGACACAGATATAAGACTATAGCCTATTTGATCCACAAGCATTACATTGGATAAAAAGTGATGTTCAGATATGGCAACTTTACCAATGCCATTTACCTTTCCTTTGGAGTTACCTGCATAGATCACTTATTTGCTTGGAAGATTTTCACTTGTGATCTCTATAAACTCCTTTCTGTCTCCTGTCATATGTTTTGTACATCCACTATCCACAACCCAGTCAGTTTCACTGGAGGCAGTGTCCTGCAAGATTAGTTATGGGATTTAGGGACCCAAACTTGTTTGGCTCCCTTAGCAGATTTACCATAGGCAGAAACAACAGTTAATGGGTTAGCAGATCTATTTCTAACAGAGATAGCATTAGCAACAGATGATATAACATTAATTCTTTTTAGCTGTCTATCACTGCAACCTTAGACAAAGGGATTAGCTGACTGCGTGAGTTGCCGGTGACACCGGTGGGTACACAGCTGTGTAGTATACCTATGACATAGGCAATTGTTACCTTTGGAACCCAGATGACAGGTAACCAGTTTGTCAAATGTTTACGACCTACATATTTGGCTACAATTCTCCCTTTTCTGTCCTTCTGCTGGATATAGGATGGGTTGGATGGAATGTTTACAGCATTCCTATTTCTTTGCATATGGCCAACAAATTTGTTGTCATTGGTACCTGCCTGTCTTACAAATTTAGCTGCAAGATCAAGGTTAGTGACAGCAGGTAGTTTATCTTTATTTGCAGAAGAAATATAACCCAGGCTTCTTTGGCCTTCATTCTTCCTCAGCATCTCAGCTCTAATCAGCTAATAATTTTGTATGCCAATGTTGGCAGTGCATAGGCCTTTTCTCATAAGCCTTTTAAGCTCTTCAAGCTCCTCCTTGAGCTTGTTGTGTTCAGCTGCATCCACAGAGTTAGTAGCAGTAGAGGTTGAAGCCTCTTTTGAGTTATTAATTGCACAACCTATGGAAGTTAGAACATTTATGCGACTAGCACAATTTATGCATGATTCAATGATAGTAAGAGCAGGCATAGGTGCATCAGTGGATATAGTAGAGGAAGTATCAATGCACATGGAATGCTTTGCCTTAAGCTCCTCATGCTCCTTAATCAGAAGCTCATGAGCAGCCCTGAGCTTTTCATGAGCTATCTCCAGGTTTTCCTGGTCCAGCCTGAGGTTTTCCCTATCATCAGAAACCTCGTCACATGTTTTCCCTCAGCTCCTTGAGTTTATCCCTTAAGGATATATTCTCCTTCCTCTCCCTGCCATAGGCCTTATCTGTTCTTTCCAGAATACCCATTAGTTCAGCATAATCTGGAAAATCATCTTCAGTAAGTACCTTAGATTCTTTGGCTATGAGGCACAAAGGAGCAGGAGTGGATGACTTCTGATCAGCCTTGGCGCTGGTCTCAGAGTTGTGTGACCTGGCTGTGTCACAGCTGGGTGCAGCAGCCATGCTGATAGCAATCCCAGCAACCTGACCTTCATCCTCAGATTCTTCCTCTGAACCTGAGTCATCTGATACCCAAGCTTGTCCAACATAGGCTCTAGCAGTGGCCTTGTTCTTGGAGTAGGTTGGGTGCTTGTTGAAGATCTTCTTCTTTCCATGAAAGTCCTTCTTCTTCTTGTATTGACTGTTGTCCTTCTTCTTGCTTGGACAATCAGCAGCAAAGTGGCCTTCCTTACCACATTCAAAGCACTTGTTGTCTTTGGACAGCCTCTCCCCTTTGAATCTATCACTAGACTCGAACTGCTTCTTCTTCTTGTAAAACTTCCTGAAGTTTCTTGTGAGGAGGATAAGTTCATTTTCTTCTCCACTGGTCATCTCCTCATTGAGTTCTTCACTGCTATCACTCTCAAGCTGTGATGTTGAAGCTGTGGTCTTCAAGGCAATGTTCTTCTTAACAGCTGAGAAAGAGCTTTGCTTGCCTTCTTGCTTGAGTTCCATCTCATGTGTTAGAATCCTTCCTAACACTTCTGTGGGCTTCATCTGGTCAAACCCATCTTTCTCCTTCAGTATGAGAACAAGAGTTCTGTAGGCTTTAGGAAGCACTGATAAGAACTTCTTATCACATCTTCATCATCTACTCGATTGGAGCCTAAGACCTTCAACTGGCTGGTGATGATGGTGAGTTTTGATAACAGGGAGTTGATGTCCTCTCCATGCTCATACTCGAATCTCTCCAGTGTTGATTCTAGAAGGCTTCTCTTTGACTTCTTCAGAGTATTGCTGCCTTCGTAGATCTGCTTCAAAGTATCTCAGATATTCTTAGCAGAATCCATGGTGCTGACTCTGTTGAAGTCATGCTCCTGTAGACCCATGAATATGGCAGTGGCAGCCCTAGCATTGTTCTGAATGTTTCTCTTGTCGTTTATGCTAGGAGTGGTGGCATCTTCCAACCTGTAGCCTGTACAAACAACCTCCCACACATTTGGATCAATGGCAATAAAATGCATTTGCATCTTTCTTTCCAGAAGGCATAGTTAGTTCCATTAAAGACAGGTATTTTACCCTCATAACCCGACATCCTTATAACTCTGGCTGTTAGCCAAATCAAAGAGCAACCTGCTCTGATACCAATTGAAGGGACCGAGGTGCCGACTAGAGGGGGGTGAATAGGAGGTTAATTAAAAAACTTCTTTTAGCTTAGATTATCAAATTAAGACTTAGCTAGATGCAACGGTAAGCTAACTGTGTGACAGGTGAACAGCACAGGCAGTATAAGATGTATAAATTAACACGTAGCTGTCACACAGATGGCTGACATAGGTAAGCTAAGGACTTAGAAATGAATGAGCAAACTAAGCAGCTGTGTAACAGGTAGCTGACACAGGCAAGAGATATGATCTACAGCAACTGTGACACAGCTATGCTAACACAGGTGAAAAGGTGATCTAATAGAGATAAACAGAATATATCTACAATCACAAAAGCATGCAGATATAGCAAGTGAATAGAAGCAGCACAGTCAGTACTCAGAGAGACAAGGTGTTTTTTCACCGAAGTTCCCTACTCTTCTCAAAGAGGTACGTCTCCATTGGAGAGGCTACTACGAAGAGATCGCCAGCACTAAATCGTGCTTATTCTCCGAGTACCTGAGTGATCAGGCCTCTTTCTTTGCTTGTGGAAGTCCTTTTGCCTTACAGCAGGTAGACTTCGGATCACCTTCACAAACTACTGGTTCAGCCCACACAAGGTTGGGTGATACCAGTAACTCCTATGCCCGTCTAGGAGTAGACACTCCAAGATTAACAGAATCAGCAGTAACGACTCTTGGAGGAACCAGTGCTCTTTGCTCAAGGACTCTGACTCTCTCGAACTAACACTTAGGAGATTTGGCTTCTGTTCAGAGAATGAGAGGCTTTGCAACGGTCGAATATGATTTTCTAGTTTAAGCAAGGTTGAGGTCGAAGACCCCTCCTGGTCCCCTATATATAGGGTTCACAGGCACCCGACCGTTACACTGTTGCCACGTAGGATTAAGTGAGCCACCGTTGCCAGGCACCGGTGACACAGGCAATCACACCGCCCAACTATAACCGGCTCGAGCAGACCGACACCTGTGTCACCGGCAGCACACACAGGTGAACCCTTAACTGACGCAACCTAACTACTCAGCCGGTCTTGGCACACTACATGCCCTCAGCGCACAACTAACTCTGATCCCTAATAAGGAGAGAACCTCTGACAATCTTCTGACTCGGCAGACAGACCATCGCAGTGCAGTTCCCTTAGCATTTACAAGCTCTCCCCTGGTACAGATATGTACCTGAGTCATAGAGCGCTAGAACACCTGTGACACAGCTGTGTCACACCGGTGACTCTAACCTCTAGGATTTTTCCACTGCTAGCACTGCAGAGTACTAGCACAAACCAGTTTCACATTTGTCCAAAACTATTAACACAGGGGCCACTGACCTCAAAGCATTAGTGCCACTGTCCAACACCCTGAGCATTGAGCAAAAAAACCTCCATAGAACATTACTACTCATCCCTCTTGATAGTACGGGTGTTTCCTATGGACTCAAAGAAACTAGCAAATCTAGGCTTTACCTGCCACCAACTATATTCACGGCCCTTGACGCATCAAGCCACCATCACCTTGCTTGCAATTCTTGCACAACACTGGCTCCTCAGCTATGACACAGCTGCCTAGCACAACCATTTTCTTGTCCGGGGAAACCACCTTTGTACCTTTTGGGTGGTCATCTTTTCCTGATGACCCTTCATCCTGGAACCTCTTAAACACTGCTTACACTCATTGTAAACATTCGTGAGTGAACACTATGACCATTGGGTGTCATTACCGATGACCATTAGTCCTAACCATCAACCTGCTACACTCATTGTAAACACTAGATTCCAGTTTGAGTTGTCATTAACCATCAAAACCAATTAGGGGTCTAGATGATCTTTCACAAACACATGACACTCGATGGTGGCAAACACTTGGCACTCGATGGCAAAAAACAATTGGTCACTCGATGGCGACAAACACATGACACTCGATGGTGGCAAACACTTGGTGCTTGGTGGTGCGTGTAAGAACATTTCTGCCTTACTCTGACGTATATGCTCGCCGCACGGCCCTGGAGGGAAGGGACACTCTATCCCAGACGGAGATGGCTCGATGTCCCGGGGAGCTATCATCGCACGCCCCGGAGGGAAGGGACACTCTATCCTGGATGGAGATGGCTCGACGTCCCGGGGAGCGATGGCTGAAACCCGTCACGTGGGGGGCTTGATGCCATGTCAATGCGTTAAGCCCTTTGCTGAGACAGAGTTGTCTACACTTATGGATGAAGCATGGTGACGCTAATGTTGATGTCCACTACTGACATGCTTGGTCAAAGTGGCACGGGCAATGCGGACGTGCGTGTGACTGATGTCGATGATGATCCCGCGCAGTGTCGACAACAATAGGAGCGAAGGACACACAGTCCAAAGTGGCAAGTGGTCATCGGGACGATGAGGTCGCGCGATGTCACCAAAAGCGAGCGTGCTCGTCTGCAAGTTTGAACACACGCTCTCAGGTGGCGTAGTCATGCCCTGACAATGTTGACGTCGGGCTCAAGCGATGTCGCCGAGGACAGCCGTTGAGGCCACCAAGTCTGAACATGTGCGGCTATTGATGACGTCGAGCTCACGTGATGTCGCCAAGGGTGGGGCGGAGGACACTTAACTCTGAGCGCACGCACGGGTGATTTTGATGAGGAGCCCGAGTGGTATACCAAGGGTGCGCAGGTGAGTGAACGAGCCGCAATCACGTAGGCGACCAAGCGCGTGGGGCGTGTGCGATGTTGATGAGCCACTGGTGTCGTTGAGGACAGGCGTGGAAGACACCAAGTTTGAGAGCACGTGTGAGAGCGATGTCAATGACGAGCCCTTGGTGGCGCCGAGGGCGGGCGTAGAGGATGCCAAGTTTGAGAGCGCGGACGAGGGTGATGTCGACGACGCATCCCTAGCATCGCCGAGGGCGGGTGCGGAGGACACTTAGCCCAAGAGCGTGGACGAGGATGACATCAATGATGAGCCCAAAGGATGCCAAGCCCGAGAGCGCGCGTGAGGGCGATGTCAACGATGAGCGTCGCTGAGGGCGGGCGCGGATGACGGCAAGCCCGAGAGCACGCGTGACGGCAATGTCAACGACAAGCGTCGCTGAGGGTGGGCGCGGATGACGCCAAGCCTGAGAGCACGCGTGAGGGCGATGTCAACGACAAGCGTCGCTGAGGGCGGGCGCGGATAACGCCAAGCTCGAGAGCACGCGTGAGGGCGATGTCAACGACAAGCGTCGCTGAGGGCGGGCGCGGATGACGCCAAGCCCGAGAGCACGCGTGAGGGCGATGTCAACGATAAGCATCGCTGAGGGTGGGCGCGGATGACACCAAGCCCGAGAGCACGCGTGAGGGCAATGTCAACGACAAGGCCCTGGTGTCGCCGAGGGCGGGCGCGGACGAAGCCATGCCCGAGAGCGTGGACGAGGGTAACGTTGATGACGAGCCCGAAGGATGCCAAGCCTGAGAGCGCGCGTGAGGGTGATGTCAACGATGAGCATCACTAAGGGTGAGTGCGGATGACGCCAAGCCGCCAAGCCCGAGAGCACGCGTGAGGGCGATGTCAACGATAAGTGTCGCTGAGGGCGGGCGCGGATGACGCCAAGCGCCGAGAGCACGCGTGAGGGCGATGTCAATGACAAGCATCGCTGACACTAGTGCAGAAACCATTATAGGAGAATATTACTAGTGGCGCCCCCCAAAATAACCACGCCACTAGTATCCGTATAAAGTATCAGTGGCGTGCCAATATCAACCGACGCCACTAATAAACATCTACTAGTGGCGTGCCCATCTAAAGCCACGCCACTAATAAGAGGGACCACCGACTCGGATACGACATAAGTTACTAGTGGCGTGGGCTTTCTGAGCACGCAACTAGTATATTGGCTATTAGTGGCGTGTCGTTAGTGTCGGCGTGCCACTAGTAAAGCCTCTCTTACTAGTGGCGTGGGCTTTTGAAAGCACGCCACTAGTACGATATTATCAGCGGCGTGCCCAAATAATCCCACGCCACTAATACGATATTACTAGTGGCGTGCTGGAAAAAGCACACGCTATTGATGAGTGCCTCCCCGCTACTGGGCCGAAGCCCGTTGAGCCCTAGGGTTCCCGGCCGAAGGGGTATAAAAACCCACCCTGAGCACAGACGCCGACTCCTCTCTTCTTTCTTCATCCCGACTCCCACAGACGCCGCCTCCTCTCTTCTTCCCCACCTTCCCTACCCCTCCTCTCTCCCCTACCGCCCAGTCTAATCCGACCTGCACGTTGCCCTAGGGCTCGGGCACCTCCGCCCGCGCCTTCTACTGCGCCGCCGCCTCGGGTCCTTCCGCCTTCGATGCTCGGTTCGGCGCCGCTCCGCCCGCCTGGCACACGCCCCGTCGGTCGCTCCCCTCCGGCGGCGAACGGTGGCCGGCCCGCAAGGACGTGGTCTCCTGCGCGTGCGTCTGCCGCCGGTGGCGCGACGCCGCCGTGGCCGTTGTGCGGGCCGCCCGGGGAGTCCGGGAAGATCACCTTCCCGTCCTCGCTCAAGTAGGTGAGAAGGGGAGCTGGGTCACGGGCACGGGCTCTTCTTACCCGTCGATTGGTAGGGGTCTCTGCTTTCCGATTCGGCCTGTCGTGGTATAGGGCTGTGGAAATCCCCACTGTCTCGAGGTTTGTTAGGAGGATTCGTGATGCGATTCCCCCCTCTTTCGATCTGTAATTTTTCAAAGATTCCAGCCTGTGATACGATTGGGGCGTCGGATTACGGCAGTTTTGACATTTGTGTAGGTTCAAGAGACAAATTCGGACCTGCAGACTTTAGGTCCATTAGTTCTGGCCATAAGATGCTGTGATTGCTTACTCATGCGACTTGGAGGATTGAATTTGACCATAAGATGTTTCGTGGGATCCGTTGATTTTTCTATAATTGGTCACTAGTCTTAGCTTATTTTTGGACGCAAGTAAACTCTTAATCAGATCTTGTACTGTCTTAGAGAAGATTGCATCGGTTTAATTTACTGTTATGTACTCATTTTTGGTCTGGGGAAGGCTAAATTTAGTTTAATTTGGTGGGGTGGTTTAAATGAAGCTTGAACTTTTGACGGGTTTTGCAAATATTCCAGAATCAGAAATTTAGGCTTACATATTTTGTCATACCCGAGAGACTCAGTTAATCGGGATTTTATTGGTGAGGTCAACCGGGTCGCCGGTCTCTTCTACAGGTGAGTGCTCTCTTACCTCTCCTTGTTTCCTCACTTATTCCCCTCTCTTCCATCTAATTCCCCATTTCTAGGGTTCTAACAAGGCTTGGTCCGATTTCTATGCTCATATTACCGGCTCCCAAATTCCTATTTCCGCCACTTATTTAGGTGATGACTCTGTTATAGATCATCTGATAGAACAGATACTACCCTTGAACAGATGCTCGGGCCGCCACCGCCGTCCTTCACGGCATTCAACTTCGTCAAGTCGACCGTCGAGGTATCGCTCGACAGCATCAAGCGCGTCAAGGACCAGGTGGCGAGCGAGACAACCCAGAAATGCTTGTATGCGAATGTGGCACTTTCTCTGTAATTCACAACTTCATTTGTATAACAGCCGTAGAACATTGAGAAATTATTTGTGGCACTATGAATGTTTTATGTGCTGGATTAGAGCTTCTGGTGTGCATTAGTAGCAGATACGTATGATTGTGCTTTTTTTAAATCCTGAAAAATATACTAGTGGCGTGCTTGATGTTTACGATCGTCACTGGTATTCGAACACTAGTGCGTGCGTTTCGCAGTACTAGTGGCGTGCACAAGTCCGGACACGCCACTGGTATCTAAAGTACTAGTGGCGTGCGTGCTAGTGCACGCCACTAGTAACCAGTTATCAGTGGCGTGTGGTGCGCACGCCACTAGTAACCTGTTATCACCGGCGTGATACTAGTGGCGTGCTGCCCACACGCCACTAATAGGCATTTTAGCACGCCACTAGTAAGGGGGTTTTGCACTAGTGTGAGGGCGGGCGCGGATGACGCCAAGGCCGAGAGCACAGATGAGGGCGAGGTCTACGATGAGTCCCTATACTTGTGTGCGACGTCACGGGAGAGCACACGCATAGATGAGGTAGCAGTCACGCGAAACCGCGTGTCATGTCGAGGTCGAGCACGCACGCAGTGCCTATGGAGAGGTCGTGTGCCTCGCGGTTGCCGACATCGTTCTCGAGCTTCTCCTCGACATCATTCTAGTTGACATGACTTCTCCCACGGACAGCACCAACTATCGTAGATATAAGTCTAGACAATAAACTTGTGGCACCCCCGGTCGGTTATGACAACCTCCGGGCGTGCCTGGGGAGAACGAGCGAGAAGCATGCGTGAGGCAGTCGTGGGATTTGAGGTATACAAGTGAAAAAGAATCCTCCCCCTCTCTCTACCCTAGGGGGCTATTTATAGGGGAAGGGAAGAACAATGCCAGATTACAGATTTACCTTTATATGAGAGGGAATTTACAAGGGTATTATGGTCATTTCTCTACCCCGAGGAATCTTGGGAGAATATTCCCAGGCATCTTTAGGAGAATCTTCTGGAGAACGTAATGGCCTCGCGTGTGGGCTCGTCGGGGACAGCCTCGACGCGGGAGTGAGCTCGTTGGGGACAGCCCCGACGCGGAGAGTGGGCTCGTCAGAGACAGCCCTGACGCGGAGAGTGGGCTCGTCGGGGACAGCCTTGATGCCGAGAGCGTGTGGACTCGTAGGGGACAACCTTGACGCGGAGAGCGTGTGGACTCGTTGGGGACAGCCTTGACGTAGAGAGTGTGTGAACTTGTCGGGGACAGCCTTGACACGGAGAGCATCGACGAGAACCTTGACAGCGTTGTGGTGATCCTGAACAGCATTGATTGGAGATAGCGTAGGAACCCTCCTCCAACAAATCTATACTCCGTTTTTGAAGAACTTGATCGGCCCGCCAAATAGTGTTAACCGTATGCTCAAAGAGATCCACATCAATTTAAAATCCTTTCATGCAATAATTATTGTACACTCATAGAAATTTGCTCGATCTTGCATCGAAAGCGTTAATGTTGTGTTGTTCTCTAACTCGAAAGAGACGTCGCAGATTAGATTGACATAATATGCATTGGAAATATGCCGTTCTCCCAGTGGGATACCATACTATATCTAGCGTCGGTTCGTGCTTCGAGATTCGTATATTTTCATCATCTTCGCTGCAGTACACACTCATTTCACATTTTAATAAATCTAATTTTACAGTCTCACCGTACCTAGAAAATGGTCAATACGGTCTGGATTCGACTATCAATTAATTATTAATTTATTTTTAATCCCCATAGAAATGAACTAGTACAAGCTAGATATGGATTGGTTCATCATAAAGAGTACAACACTACATAATATAGAAATATGAAATATGTAAATCTCAAAGCACTAACAAAAAATGCAGAGTTCGATGTCCACAGAGGTATAGCGAATTCACACTTAATATGCATAACATCATTGCGGTGGGTCGATCTTGATCGCGTCAGATGAGAGCGAGCTAGCTCTCGTGATTCCGCCTTTGGTTGATGCTCTTTTTATCTTTTCTTTACCAAATTATGGGCCAATTGGTACGTAGGAGCATATGATACGGATTGCTTTTTTGCTTTAGTACTTAATCCTATCCTTAATATAATTAGCAATTGTTCGTCCTTCCCCTTAGTTAGCACTTTCTACAGGAAGCTGGAGCCAGGAGACAAATGGCACCTGCCAACCTGCCAAGCTATGGATGTGAATTCTTTATCAACTTTATAGCTTTAATTTAATTTCATTACCCAATCTTTATTGAAAATGAACAAATAACTAATCAGCTCCTCGTGCAACGTGATTCATGACATCTTGCTGAACACTATAGTGCAATACGTAGCAACTAAGAAAGTTGCCCGTAGTGTAATTATGCGGTTAAAGTTGTCCATAGCTATATATAAGCTCGCCACCGAAACAGAACAAGGATATTGTCATCGCATGTGTGCACGGCAAGGTCATGCATGACATCATTGCAGTTGCTCTTGATCACGTCGGATGAGAGATCTAGCATTTTATAGCGCTTGGTGCAGCTGATGGATGCACACGCACAAGCATGAATGCCTACGTGACTCTAAACAGGCGAGTTAGAAGAGTGACAAAGTCAGTATTATATGTCTCGTCAGTAATGAGTACGGTCACCTATGTTAAAGAAAAGTTTAAACTTCATCAGGTACACAGAGAGTAAGGAAAAAAGCGATTTTGGATCCTGGTGCCCCGATTGAACTCGATACCAAAAATGTCACTGCGACTTTATAGACAGCCAATACGTGGAGCCTGTAACGACAGAGGACACGACGCTGACAAATCACGTATCACACCGGCGGTTGTCCGTGAAGCCCGCCCGACGACCGTGACACGCCACGGCCGCGACACCTGGCCGCGTCGTGCGTGCCGCCTGCGATCGGCCCCTCGCGCGTCCCGCCCGCGATTCCTGCCGCGCCTAAACAAACGATTGCATGCAGTCAGTACAAGCACATGAAACTACCATGCATGCGTGCAGACAGGAATAACACATCAGTGTAGAGAGGGAGCCATGGAGTGGAATCGGCGCAAGCACACATATTGGCCTCTCCAACTACTTTTTGCATCAGCTCAGAATCCCAGGCATTTGTCCTCACTCTTCTGGACTCCTCGTGGCGCATATCGACAGGTGGGAAACCCCATGCAGAAATCGCGGGCGGAACGCGCGAGCTGGGCCCTGACGCGAGGTGTCGCGTGTCACGAACGTGACGTAATGACACGTTTAATAGCAGATGAGACAGTCTTCTTTTATGCTTTTTCACGTTATTTAAAGATAATAATAAAAATATGTTATATAATAGGTTATTTTTAAATATCATCTCTAGTAATTAATATATGCATGAATATATAATTAAAATTAAACTAGAAAATATAGGTCTAAGAAAAGATATATTGTACAATAGAGAAAATAGTGATCTCTTAGGTGTGAAGGGATTATCCCTTCACTAAGAGAAGACAATCTTCTCTTTCTTATCTCTCTCTCATCCAACTCAACAAAAATCCTATATGGCACCCCTAAGGGAAGGTTGGCATCACGCTATTGGAGATACCCTAAGGGCCGTCGCGGGCTATGCACACGACGCGTGGCGTGTCGTGACCGTCAAACAGGCGCCACGTACGGATAATTGCAGGTATGATGCACGATTTATCAGTGTCACGTTCCAATTCACTATAGAAGTTACTTGTCGATTATCCACGTCGTCGTGGTGACATTTTTGGCGTTGAATTGGATCGAGAGCCAAATCTGCTAATAGCATTCGGTGACAGGCCAAAATCCCTTTTTTTCGAGAGACTAAAACTTCAGTTCAATCTCTGAATGAACATATGGTAGCAGTACAATCACTGCACTAACCATCCGAGCAACATCTCTTTTTTTCTTCACCAAACGTCCAAAATGATACAATCATATGATCGAATGGTTGCTTTAGTCTTTGCACCAAAGAGAAAAGGAATTAATCAAGGACAGAATGCTACATCTAATTGGGTCGATCTGCAAGGATATAGCTTTCTTCATTGTTGAAGTTGAAGGCACATAGAAAATTTATTGGACATTCAATTTCTCGACTCGATAGAGTTACCCCCTTTCCCCTCTCCGTTTTCTCTCTTCTGTGTAGCTTCTTTGAGGGCGTCGGCCAGCTGCCGTAAAAGTCGGCCCCCTCCTCCCTCTCTCCTCCGCCGGCGTAGCCGGTCGGAGTGGGAGGGGTGGGAGGGTGTGTCCGTTTTGTGTTTCTCCTTTTGGTTTGCTTTCTGTTTGTTTGCAGGGGCGCTGGAAATCGCGAGCTGTTTCCGGCGTGTTCTGGTCGACCTTCTCTGCGCCGCTGTGCTCTTCTGGACGGAGCTGAAGACGACGAAGGGATTTGGCGCCGGGATCCCCAATAAAAAGCTCGCTCAGTCTCTGATCTGCAGGAAGGGCGGCCGCTTCTTCTCTGCTGTTGAAGCCATCGTGGCGATGGATCGAGAGCGAGGAAGAAGAGAAGCGCTGGAGCCTGCGGTTTGGTCCCGAGCATATCCATGGTGGCCTTCTCCTTGCCATGGCGCTGGCGACTGCTTCAGCAGTCGACGGCCGGCCGTAGCTGTCAGGCCACCATTCCTTCTGGTCGAAGGGCGGCCACCCCTTTTCCTCCTGGCCATGGCGCCGTTAGGGAGGCAATCCAGCTGCCGGTTGAAGACCATGGCTCATGGCCATGGTAGCCTCGTCGCCCCAAGTGGTGTAGTCCCCGGCGACGGCGAGGTGGTACTCAACCGGAAGCTGAGGACCCGATTGCGTTTTAGCTTTCAGTTCGGGGTCCTTCTTGCTAAAGTTCAGGGACTTGTCTGTAGTTTCCAGTTTGTCCAGGGACCTGTCTGTAATATGTCCTGTTCCTTCGGGATGAATAAAGGCTCGGGATCCTTCGGGATTCCTCACTTGTCAAAAAAAAGAAGGCACATAAAGATCTACCGAGGAATAAATAACAATCAGAGTAAGACGACGCAAGAGTTTATCCCATGGTTAAAATGAAAACAGAAAAATAAATTAAAAATAATTTAAGACCCAAACAAAAACAAAAATGAATATCAAGATCATCGGTGATATAAGAAAAGCTCAGTCGACTGATATGCTCAAATCTATATCTTAATAAGACAGTCTAACAAAACGTTCCGTTGGGTTGGATACATGAATAGTACGGTATGGAGTAAGTAGCCAATCAACTGAAAACAACACGCAACATCTTCTCAAATAAGAAAAACACACAGAAAACCAACTTCAAAAGGTGATTGAGTGTGATATGTGTGCGAACAACCTTCTCAAAGTGAGGCGAGGCATAATGGAGCTTGCACGTGCGAGGAGCCTGCCGTTAGGGAGGTCAATGGCAGGGTTTCCGCTCACCTCCACCCCAACCCACCCCCAGCGTAGGACAATGGGTGGGCGGGTTGTCCTAGGAGCAGCCAAACTAGAAGGAGGTAGGAGGTGATGGTAGATTCGGTAGAGGGGGTGGCCGGAGGCAAAGAAGACACGGATGGAGGAAAGAGCATAGTACATAGGAAGTGAAGCAACCGTCATAATTCGTATGTTACGGACTGACGAACACAAATTACCACCTCAAAATCCATATCTTTCCTCAAACTAATTAGGTACGTATTCGTCACCGCAATATATCAAACGTCTAAGGGTGTTATGTTACGAAAATCGGTCCTAGACACGTTGATCTCCCACAAGACAACACACGAAAGCGTAGGTCTATCATGAGAGTATTGTAGAAAGATGATAAGAGATACACATTTGTGAGGGCTACATCCAGGGGGCAGAATATACGGGCAACTCCTCTTGATAACTATCCTTCAAGTTACATGTCTTTTGGTTACACAGAACGCCTCTATTTATTGGAGGCTAGAGTTACACGAGTCTGACACAAACTCTATCTATCCTGACTATAACTCCAGGACGAGTCTATTTATTGGAGGCTCGAGTTACACGAGTCTGACACAAACTCTATCTATCCCTACTACAACTCCAAGTCCTAATCCATAACCTAGCCTGAATACATATTCTACACAACTTTAACAAACTCCACCTTGACGAATATGTCCTTCGCCACCTTGAAGCCGGCTTGTGTGAACCTTCGTGCTCTCTTAGGACTTGGATCTTCTCCTTTATAACTCACTAACTGGAGCCACCCGACAAGTCTGACTTAGGCTCAAACCTATTGTCCTCCACTGCATGTATCGCGATGTCTGGTTCTTTCGTGACTCCATGTACCTGCAATAACATACCTTTGCAACTTGTAAAGATTTTTTGTCGTCCTCTTCCCCTCGTCACAATCACCTTGTTTTTCTTGATCCTCATGGTTTGCTTCTCCCTGTCAACCTCGTAGACAAAACCATCATCATGAAGAGACCCCAGTGAAATCAGATTCTTTTTGTACCTTGGCACGTATATCACATCCCTGAGTAGTTGCTCCACACCATCACTTGTCTTGATCTTGATGTCACCAATCCTAACAATACTATGGCCTGTGTCATCGCCTTGATAGACCTTTCCAAAATCACCGGACTCGTACGTGCTGAACCACTCCTTGTTTGGTGTCACATAAGAGGAACTTGTTGAATCCAATATCCTCGCTGTGGTAGACTGATTATCTGAAAGCATGAACACATTACAAGTATCATCTTCACTATCGTCACTTATCACAGCCACATTGACGGTTGCCTTAGCCTTGTACTCTGGATAGTCTCTCTTCATGTGTCCCTACTCCTTGCACTTGTAGCACTACTGCCCCTTCAGGTTCTTGTTCTTGTACAACCTACCCACCTCATGTCCTTTCCTGCATAGATTAGCTTCAACCAGCAAACCTTCAACATGAGCATGAGATTCTGTCGTAGATACAAGTCTAGACAGTAAACTTGTGGCACCCCCCGAACGGCTACAACGACCGTCGGTGGTGCACGAGGAGTACGAGCGAGTATGACCCTCCGAACGTCCGTCGAGGCGAGGCACGAGACACATACGACAGGATAAAACACGAACCGTGTACGAGGAGGCTAAACCCCTCTCGTGTACGATGAGGTGAAAGTCACTCTTCTATTGAAGTGTAGAATTAGGGTTACAAGAAAATCCTCCCCTCCCTCTACCCCCATGGGGGTATTTTATAGGGTTTGAGGATGGAAAAGGGGGAGATTACATTTTTGCCCTCAGGTTCGGGAACTTTACAAGGGTATGGTCATCATTTCCCATGCATAGAAGATATTTTGGGAGAATATTCTAGGCATCTTCGGGGAATATTCTCTGGCGTCTTTGGAGGGATTCCTAAGCACGTCAACAAAGTCCTTGACAATGCCAACGTAGACCCTGACGGCGACGGACATCGGGACGATCATTGGTGACGTTGACGTAGTCGTCATTTTGGCATCATCGATGTAAACTTTGACGATGACTGAGGTCGAGGCCGCCCTTGGCGGTGTCGATGTAGTCCGTGATGATGACGAAGACTGTGGCTGCCCTTGACGGTGTCAGTTTGGTCCTTGACGGCGCCTGCGGAAAACTTTAAAAAACGGGTTAGCGCGGGGACCCCTACCCCAACAGAGTCTATTCATTGTTCTTTCTCATAGATCCTGAGTAGTAACGTTGCAGTAATCTCCCCAATCTTGATGGTTTCCTTGCCGTATGTCAAAGTAGTGACCAAATGCTCACAGAACGATGGTAGTGAACATAGAAGAATTATGACATTGTCCTCATCATCAAACTTCACCTCTAGTTGCGCTAGATCCATCACCACTTGATTGAAGACATTCATGTGCTCCACAAGATCCAACTCCTCCTACATCTTCAACCCATACAACTTTTGTTTCAAATACAACATGTTGGTCAGAGTTTTGGACGTGAATTGAACCTCCAGCTTTTCCCATATTCGCTTTGGCGAAGTTTCATCCATCACATGATACATCCGTATCCGATAGACTCAGCCATATAATCTAGCTGCCCTAAGTTTTAGCTCCTCCCAAGTATCATCATCCATCTTCTTTAGCTGGACATCCCGCAAAACCTTGTAAGCAACCCTATTGTGCCAATAGATCTTTGACCCTTGTCTGAGACGAAATTGGTAGTGCCATCAAACTTTGCCACCTCGAACCTTGTTGACAACGGCATGTCGCCTCTCTCAAATAGATCTAGAAATCCAACTTGGGTGTCTACTCCTTATTCGATCGATGTTGCACCGATATCCTCCTCTGAAATTGAGCGCTCCTCTCTTTCAGAACTTGTGCTCTCCAGGTTGGTTGTAGGCTTCAAACTCCTAGATCTCATGCCTTGAAGCTTTCCCTAGCCTCTACTATATATAGCAGTCCTTGGACCCTCAAATCCAAACTGGACTCCTACTTGAGTTCTTTTCCTTCCAAAATTCAGAATCCAATTTGAATTTGAGCTCAAAAATGATTTTTTTCCCGAAATCTGGACTGACTTCATGTCTCTAGGCTGCCCCAACCCCTCTTGGGCCGGCCACCGACCTGCCTGGGTCTGGCACGACCTCCCCGGGGCACCTCCACTGCACCTGGGCCGCTTGCCCCCGCCTGGGCCACCAACCCCGCCGCCTGAGGCCGGCCGCAACACGCCTAGGCCCCGCGCCTAGGCCGACTAGCTGGGCTGCACACCTGGCTAGCCGCCTAGGTCACGCGCTTGGCCTCCCAGCTGGGCCACGCTTCGCCGGCCGGGGCCACGCGCCTAGCCACGACTGGGCTCCCTGGCCACCCTGCCTGGGCTACCTTAGCTAGGCTGAGCCGTGGCTGGCTACTGCCGCTCCCGTGCGCTGTGGTGCCTGCCACCGCATGACACTGTGGCCGTAGTTTCCTCTTTCACTCCACCTTGCGCCAGATTCTCCCACACAATCCGATGAAGATTTCGACGCTTTGTAGATGCGGCCTTGCACGATGTGCTCCGGGCTCAACCTCACCATGTGCACGTGCCGTCCTACTCCATCTCATACCTGCTGGATTCCTCTGACTGCCTGAAGATCTACCATCGACCTCGTGGCTTTGATACCACTTGTTAAGAAAGTCGGTCCTAGGCACGCCGATCTCTCACAAGGCGACACGCGGAAGTGTAGATCTATCCTGAGACACTAGTACAGAATCGTCCATCCGAGACGCCATATCCGAGGCGGTTAGGCTGAAATGCCTCCAATAACTGATATCCGAGGTGCTTGTAAATATCCAACCGCCTCGGATAAGGATTTCAGAAGAAACCGCCTCGGATAATAAAGTCATCCGAGGCGGTTGTAAATATCCAACCGCCTCGGATCCGAGGTGGTTGGATATTTACAACCGCCTCAGATGTGTTCAAACCCAAAATTTCAGAATCTCGCCAACTCCGAAATTTTAAAACCTAAAATTTTTCCCTCAGTGCACAGGCAGAGGACTATATAATTCAATTCAGTGCACGGCCAGATCCAGCTTTTCTTCTTCTTCTCCCTTCCACTCTACTCTCCTCCCTTCAACCTTCCTTCTCCTCTCACCATTCCCGTCGCAAGGAGGCTCTCCTCTTCCCATTATTCTTCTAGTAGGAACACGCTAGAGGCTTCACGGCAGTTTCACTTCGATTTGTGGTAAGGAAGGTCCTCCCAAGTAAAGATTTGTGTTTTTTTGGGCTCGTTTTCGAAGGATTTCTACTAGTGCCCAAATTTTTTATTTTTAAAATTTTTTCTTGTATTTTTTCTAGCAGCTCTTCTCCTTCACGGTTCGGAACCCACAAAAATTATTGTATTTGAAGCTCGGGAAGAAATTCAACGGAGGGTTCGGTAGCGGCGATTTTTCGTTCGGGGCAAAAGTCAGTCTTAGAGGCCGAATTTGTTGGTGAATTTTTTAATTTTTTCTCGTATTTTTTTGTAGCAGCTCTACTCCCTCATGGCTTAGAATCCACAAAAATTACTACATTTGGAACTCGGGAAGAAGTTCAACGGAGGGTCAGAAGAGGCAATTTTTCATTTGGAGGGGCAAAAGTCAGTCTTAGAGGCCAAATTTAGAGGTGGAAAATTGTAAGGTCTACTGACCAGTAGATTTTTTAGATGCACCTCGTCGATACGGTCATTTTGAGTGGTCATAGACCCAAAACGGACACCGTATGCAAAAGTTACAGCCATTTTAGTGAAACCCTACGCGGCACTGCCGAGTAGGTTTTTTTTTAAACGGCTGGTATGTTATCTGAGGCGGTTGTCTTGTGGCAACCGCCTCGGATAGCTGATATCTGAGGCGGTTGCAATTATTCAACCGCTTCGGATAACTGCTGTTGAATAATCGCCTCCGATATGTGCCCCATATCCGTGACCATTATTTGGAGGCGAAGGCGATAACTGCCTCAGATGACCTATTTCAACCGCCTCGGATAAGCTTTTCTGTACTAATGAGAGCATTATAGAAAGGCGATAAGAGACACGACGTTTTTAGCATGATTCAGCCGTGAGCCCTTCATCAATGGGGCATGACTACGGATGCACCTCCCCTTGATAACTCTCTTTCAAGTTATGTCATTTTGTTACACAGGGCGCCTCTATTTATTGGAGGCCCGGGTTACACGGATCCGACACAAAACAAGTCCTAATTCGTAACCTTACCTGAACACATATTCGACACAAGTTCAACATGTTACAATCTTATATTTACTAATTAGAGGCTTCCTTCAAGAGACCATATTAAGCCACACAATCTGAATTAATTGGACTATTAGATCTCGATTTACAGCTAGGATCAAACATGAGATATTGTTTGTCCGAGAGGAAAAAGAATAACATTATAGATTAGTTCGGCAACATCGACATACGTGCGTCCTCTCCTTGAAAGTGTTGTCTTGGAAAATGATGGTTTGCTCCATCGAGTAACTGCCTTTGGTTTAGCCATCATTAGTTGCACCCAACTTTGATCCTTGGTAGCGCGTTAGGTGTTTTGACTTCAATTTTTCTTGTTGCTATGATTGGTTCCATCAAAACTAGCCACATTTTAACAAATAATTTGTCATTTTATTTTCTCGTTTATGAGTCAATTTTTTCAGCTTTGATGCCTTTAACATCATTTGAAATAAAATTAAAGATTGTGTACATCGATTGATATAGAGGCTGGTAGAGTTCCCCTCTTATTTTATCTATAAAAAGTAGAAGCGTCCAGTCTAGATTCATCAGACATAAATAATATGTTTTATCTGCATGTAACGATCAACATGATCAAGACTTCCTCCTCCAACGTGTCTATCCTCCATAGGTGTGTATGTAAAACTAGAAAGCACATTTATTTAGTAAACGTACAATATTAAAGCCCATGGTGCAGTCAGTATTACAGAATGGCTCATTACAAATGGTTATCTAAAATAGTTTGTGGTGAATTATATCATAGACAATGTGCTAAAAGTCCCGCCTAGGTTAACTCCCAGTGATGCGAACCTCCTACGATGACTAGATATCGTAGGATGTTTTTATGAAGAACCGCTTGTGATATCAGGCTAGCATATGACAAACGGTTTCAATAAGAACTGCATGCAATGAGGGGCATATCACATGTGGTATTATGTGAAAGCCGCCTGTGATAAGACACCCACTTATTACCGCTGACAGGCCCGTGGTTTGTTTGAAATTTCAGTTCTTATAGTGGCGGTGGGAGCTCAGACAATTTTATGGCTTGGAATCCAATTGGTCCAAAAAAAGAGATATTGCATATCCATTTGATATTGGTGATTTAAGGTTAGTGATTGGTTAAATAAATTGAATAATTTGGTAGCTCTAGCTTGCTGAAGAGAGATAATATAATCTAGAGTTTGGTGTAGAGCAAATTGATTTGTTTTTGTTGATTTTGAGGCTATTAACTAGTTTTATTGTACTATATTGCACATGTTGCTAGCTATTTAGGGTGGTAAAAAGATAAGATTGGTTTAGATATTATGAAAGAGAGAAATATAGCATATAGATTTATTATTTTAGAATTGATTTATGTTGTTCATTATTTAAGTTCTACTTCTCACAATTAGATATTGTTATTCTTGGTAGTATGTATGAAATGAAATATAGATAATCTTTCGATATAGTCCAAATCAACATATTAATGACATGATTAATTAATATTTTATATATTAATTAATATTTTAGATATTAATTAAGTCTTATATTAAATTCTAGTAGTCATAAATAAATTTTCTAATTATTAGTAGCTTGTATGTTTGGTAAATAGCAACCATGTGAATTAAATAGAATATTGGTAATTAATATTTACATATAGTCAAGACTGACATACTAATATTAAATAATATTGTATAAATTAATTTACTCTCGGTAGGTATATTGTGTCATCGACATATAGTAAACCTCAATATTTAACACGAATTAAATTTTTGTGTCACGTTGATGGATTGAAGCTGGATGTACGATGATAACTGCTTAAGTTAAGAGTACCTTAATAGCGTGTTAGAGTTTGTCGACGATTGGTAAACCGCCGATCTTATGGTAGTCGTGAGGCAGAGATACTTGTTGGGTAGGGACCCCTAGGGCACAAGGCTAAAAGATCTGACAGCAAGGAAACGCCCTTTTTATACAGGTTCGGACCTCCCTCAGGATAACAACCCTACATCATGTTCGTATATATTGATCAAAAGAGTATCTTACAAAAGATGTGTATATTAGTGGCTACCCTAGACCTAATCGGAGGCTAATTCGACTAGTTCCGCAGGGCTCGACTCCTTCGAGGCAGCGGGTCTTCTCGTGGGAATCACTGGGGCTTCTAGATGGCTTTAGGCTTCTAAGACTTGTCTATCTCCTTAGACTTGAGAGACTTGTAGGACCTGTCTTGACTAGAAAGACTTCTCCGACCCCCATGGGCACTAGTGCAGAACCCTCTTATTAGTGGCGTGCTAAAATGCCTATTAGTGGCGTGTGGGCAGCACGCCACTAGTATCACGCCGGTGGTAACAGGTTACTGGTGGCATGCGCACCACACGCCACTGATAACTGGTTACTACTGGCGTGCTAGTGCACGCACGCCACTAGTACTTTAGATACCAGTGGCGTGTCCGAACTTGTGCACGCCACTAGTACTGCGAAATGCACGCCACTAGTGTTCGAATACCAGTGACGATTGCAAACATCAAGCACGCCACTAGTATATTTTTCAGGGTTTTAAAAAAAAGCACAATCATACGTATCTGCTACTAATGCACACCAGAAGCTCTAATCCAGCACATAAAACATTCATAGTGCCACAAATAATTTCTCAATGTTCTACGGCTGTTATACAAATGAATTTGTGAATTACAGAGAAAGTGCCACATTCGCATACAAGCATTTCTGGGTTGTCTCGCTCGCCACCTGATCCTTGACGCGCTTGATGCTGTCGAGCGATATCTCGATGGTCGATTTGACGAAAAGTTGAATGCCGTGAAGGACGGCGGTGGCGGCCCGAGCAGCGGCTTGGGCGTGTTGGGGATGGCATCACGGGACCAGATCGGCTTCAGTGACAGCTCCGGGAGGCCTCGCGCCATCTCGCCGACCGCCTTGAGGAACTGGGCCGTGCCCTGCGCGTGGGAATGAGGTCGGGATCGGGATCGGGCGACGAACCTGCGCCATGAGTATTTGGTCCTCGAGCTTGTGGTCGAGGGGGATGGCGGGGGATGAGGTCGGCCTTGGGGATGGGCAATGGGCGGTCCTCGAGGCTGTTCACGTCGGCGAGCGAGCAGCTGGCCGCGGCCTCGACGAACCAGACACCGTCGCCGGTGCAGTCAACCACGGGCTCGCCCGGGGACGGCTCAGCGATACGGCCGGCCTAGTGGGGCACGAGCGCATCGTGGGCAGGCTCGGGGTTGCCGTTGGCTAGCGAGGGGAGAGAGGAGGGGTAGGGAAGGTGGGGAAGAAGAGAGGAGGCGGCGTCTCTGGGAGTCGGGATGAAGAAAGAAGAGAGGAGGACACCGGCTGCACAGGGTGGGTTTTTATACCCCTTCGGCTGGGAACCCTAGGGCTCGACGGGCTTCGGCCTAGTAGCGGGGAGGCACTCATCAGTGGCGTGTGCTTATACGAGCACGCCACTAGTAATCCAAATACTAGTGGCGTGTCCGTTTGCCCGCACGCCACTAGTAACGTATGCCGGGTCCGACTGTTGGGTCTCACATACTAGTGGCGTGCGCTTTTTTCAGCACACCACTTGTAATATCGTATTAGTGGCGTGGGATTATTTGGGCACGCCGCTGATATTATGAGCAGATACTAGTGGCGTGGCTTTTAGGGGACACGCCACTAATAAGTTTTCATCTATAAGGGGTTTCTGCACTAGTGGGGATTGCTGATCCTTTTATAGGGGGTTCCCCGAGTCGTACCGTCATGGACTCATGCCCGAGTAGAACTCTGGCTTCCTTAAACATCGGGATTGACTTCCTAGTTTAAGAGGTGTCCTTCCTCCTTACGGGGGATTACCTTATCTCCTGGGGATCCTTACCGGATATGTATTCTTATTCCAATAGTCCAGGGAATCGTATACAAATACCTCCTCGTATACGGAATACTATACTATTCATCGTCAGATTTCATAAGAGCTGCGGAAGAGGATAAGTTGAACAGAGGGAAATAATATATTTGTTGTCCATGGAAAGACTGCAAGAATCTACATATTTTTGACAACTCAGAGCAGATCCAAGATCAGCTGATTCTTAGGGGTTTCAAAGAGCAGTACACATGTTGTAAAAGTCACGGTGAACACCAGATGACACAAGGAAGGTAGTAATCATGATATCATCGAGGAAGAGATCTATATGGTGAATGATATCAATTCTGATTTTCATGAAGATACATCGTTGGATGATCATGACCATCTAGATGAGATGATGCACCATGCAGAAGGGAACCATGATACATGAGAGTATGAGAACATCCTTTTCGGGAAGCAACTCCAAGTAGGCAAAATTGAGTACTTTGTTGACAACATTCCCGAGTAGGCACTATCTCTACTGGGTAGTCACGATATCCTTGTCGGGATAAACCTCCGAGTAGATCAAGGCATTTTCTAGGCTAGCTTGCCCAAAAAGTATCTTTGATTTAATCTGATCCGTCGATCACGGACACGTGTTCGCCTGGTAGATTTTTGGGAAACCAAACCATCGTGGTAGAATTTTCGCGTGGTGATGAAGAATCTTTCCTTTTTCTGCACCATTGTACAGCTGACGTTAGCAAAACCGCAGTGCGCTTGTCAATTGCGATGAACAGGAACTTGTAGCCCCCGGGCGAGACCAGGAAGGACCCCAAAATATCTAGGCCCCATGTCGTGAAGGGCCACGACAAGGGAATCGTCTACAATGCTTGGGCGGACTGGTGAATGCATCTACCATGAAATTGGTACTGACGGCATCACTTCACCAAGTCGCTCACGTCACGGAGAGCTGTCGGCCAATAGAATCCTTGTCTAAAGGCCTTTCCGACCAGGGTTCGGAAAGATGCATGTGCCCCGCACACCCCTCCATGGATTTCCTCGAGTAATTCTATACCCTGCTTCTGAGGTATACACCGCATGAGCACTCCGTGATCTCCTCGTTGGTAGAGGACTCAGTCGACCAGGGAGTACATCCTGGCATGTCGGACAAGCTGCTCGGAGAGTGCATCATCCTCAGGCATAGTTCGATCGAGAAGGTACCTGCGGATGGGCTCTATCCACGAATCCTCAGGATCGAGGGGAACAATGAGTCGACCCGCCACTCCCCTTGGAGCGTCAATACCTGGTGACGTCCTTGAATGGTGCTCTATATGGACGGCGTAGGAATCCTTTCTACAAAGGCTCTGGGTGGATATGGAGATCGTGAGGAAGCCAGGCGGGTAAGACTATCGGATTGGCAGTTGTCCTTTCTCGGGATATACCGTACCTCGAGTCTGATGAACTTCTGCTCCAGCTTCCTCACCTCCGCTAGGTAAGCCGCCATGTTCAGGTCCGTGGTCTGATATTCCTTGGACACTTGTCTCGCTAACAGCTGTGAGTCCCCACTCACGAGTAGGCAACGGATACCAAGTGCAGAAGCGACTCGGAGACCGGCAAGCAAACCCTCATACTCAGCCACATTATTCATGACCAGGAAGTCAATCTGCAGTGCATACCGTAGGCATTCTTCGGTTGGGGAAGTTAAAACTATTCCAGCATGGGGCTAGTCGACTGTGGAGTTCATTCAGCCCCTAGCTTAGGACGCCTGTCATCCGACTTGAGCGAAGGTCTAGCCCCTGGTCGTGGCGCTTCTAGATATAATTAACAACTGAAAACGTTAGTCGTAATTTGCTTTTACTGAAACTAACCTTTTGCCTTTTTGCTCGCTTTGTCCGGGACCTAGAGGAGCGATTGGTCCAGTCAGAGCAGGAGCGGGGAACCGACTTCGAGGCGAAGAGGTCTCAAATGGCTGGATGTAGATAGCCTACTAAATTGACTTAACACTTTTTGATTAGTAGCTGTGCTTAATCTGTGTGTTTTGTTTTCTGAAAGTTGATCATTTTCAAAATTAACTACATTGTGAATGTTGTCGGATACAAAGGTTCTCGAGGACTTAGTCGAACTTCGTGTCCACCTTCCTTGACTTAGGCTTATGAGTTGCACCGTATGCCGCTGACTGCAATTGACCAGGCCTTAGGTTTAGTCGGATGGAGGTCTCAGAGGCTCCTCGTCATCAGTAAACATGATAAGGGGTCTTCATACAGTCTGTCATAGCCATAGCAGCAACCCACGTTCCCTTGTCGAAGGGATATTGGATGCTAGTTAGTGAACCTCTCGGAACCCTTGCTTCGATGACATTGCACTCTATCCGGGATGCCTTCTGTTCGAAGTAGTCGGAGTAGCCGGTAAGTGTACAATTTTATTGGCCTAGTCATACTTGTACCTTCTCTTCTTCTCTTCCTTGGAGTCGGGGAATTTTGACTGCGGGAACCAGAGAGTTTGGCCGGCCAGTCCTTAGGTCTAGTTAGGTGGGGGGCACAGTGGCTTCCCCTATCACCTGTAGACACGTTAAGGGGCTTTCCTCTCATCCCAGACAGTTGCAGCGTGGAACCCTTTTTCCTTTGCTCGGGTTAGGTTGTCAGTACTCACATGCGTACACCGTTTTTGCCTAATGTCACACACTTATCCAGCCCCCGACTGTCTTATTCGAGAAGTTTCTCGGATAGGCAGTCTGAAAAAATAAATATCAAACTAGAAACTTGATATTAAAAAACTGTGAACTGACTGAAGTATCATTTACAAGCTACTGTAAGAAAAAACTGCTAGCAAAAACTAGAAGTAAAAAACATCACCTCCTCCTCTCGAGTTGTCGTTGGTTGCTCCAGAGACTCTCGTACTCTTGTTGTGACCCGCTGAAAAAGCTTATCGATTGCGCGTGCTAGGCTATGACGCCCGGAGCGTCTTATCATCGGCTTGTTCATAGCTTGACGACTTGAGGCTGGAGCTAGCGCAACCTAAAATGGACTGGCGGTCGGAGGGGTGATGATTGTACGATCTTACCGAAGGTGTTTGCAAGAGACACTCTTTAAGAGGACTCGACTATCTCTTTACTGCTAACTCGAGCGACCTAGATTGGGCGACTTCTCCTGTGGAGCCGTTGTCCTACTAAGGAGAAAGCCCTTGTTGCCCCGGTTCCGAACTAGTCGTAGAACCTGCTCTCCGACTTGGAGGGGGTGTTTTCCGAAGTCGCCGCTCGTAGTTGCGGTGGAGGTCTTGCTGACGCGGGAGTGCGCGCAGTGGCGTCGGAGTCTAGTTCCCTACTTGAGAGTTGATACTTTTCTACGAGGTCGAAGTGTTGTTCCTCCCGGTGAGACCTAGAATTGGGATGTCGTCCTTCTCCGTTTGATTCCTCTTGTCAGAGAGGGGTTTTCCCTCGGTTGGAGCTGTGTGTCACCGACTGGAGTCAGGAAGACTCAGCTTGGCCTTGGGCCTACTGTAGTTTAGTCCCCAGCCATTGTAGGCATTGTATTCCATCGGGCATCATCAAATCTGCCACCGGTATTCGTGACAGCAGATTGTGCAATATTGGTAATTAATATTTACATATAGTCAATACTGACATACTAATATTAAATAATATTGTACAAATTAATTTACTCTCGGTAGGTACATTGTGTCATCGACATATAGTAAACCTCAATATTTAACACGAATTAAATTTTTGTGTCACGTTGATGGATCGAAGCTGGATATACGATGATAACTGCTTAAGTGAAGAGTACCTTAATAGCGTGTTAGAGTTTGTCGACGATTGGTAAACCACTGATCTTACGGTAGTCGTGAGGCAGAGATACTTGTTGGGTAGGGACCCCTAGGGCACAAGGCTAACAGATCTGACAGCAAGGAAACACCCTTTTTATACAGGTCACTACTGCAGATAGGGACACCAGTGACGGGCCTAAAAAGCCCAGTAGTGACGAGCGGGCCAGCCCATCACTGGTGACCAGCCACTGGTAACTGGTTATCAGTGGCGGGGCTACCCGCTCGTCACTGCTAATTTAGTTACCAGTGACGGGCACACATGAGAGCCCGTCACTGCTAAGGTATACAGCAGTGACGAGCCATATTTTCGGCCCGTCACTGGTAAGATATACAGCAGTGACGAGCTCTCCAGTCCGCACGTCACTGCTGTTATGAGGGGCCCAAGCACGTTGCTGCCGCGGCAGCAAAAACAGCCGTTTTGGCTGCCGCGGCAGCCATTATGTCTGCCGCGGCAGCCAAAAGGACTGATTTTGCTGCCGCGGCAGCAACGTGCTTGGGTGCCGCAGCAGCCATTTTGGCTGCCGCGGCAGCCATTTTGTCTGCCGCGGCAGCCATTTTCGCTGGCGCGGCAGCAAAAACAGCCATTTTCGCTGCCGCGGCAGCCATTTTCGCTGGCGCTCTTAGGGCGTCGGTCGCCGTTCTCCTAGGGCGCTCTCCAGCCCCTGTGTACTACAGGGGTCCTGGAGGGGGTGTACCCCTTCGGTCGCCGTTCTCCTAGGGCGTGCTGCTGTGGCCTAATAGCGCTTGCGACGATGCCTCGTTGCGTCGGCATCCTACGTGCCCGGTATGCTTCGAAGGCCACCTCACTCGCGCTCTCGGATGTCGCACACGATAAGTACATATGTCAAACCGAGTACGAAAGTAACAAGTGCCAATACGTAAATATGTGCAGAAACGTACAAAGTAGACCAGTTCGGGAATACACGACCACAAACACAATACATATGCAATGTTTTTCCGTCCTCTAGGGCCTAGCTACATGTGGGCGCGCGAATGGGTCTTCGGTCGGGATTTGGCGAACTCGCTGCTCTGTGCGACCGGCGTGTTCCTCCCTTGGGTCAGTGCCGGCGTAGAAAAGCCCCGTATCGGAGACGATGTCCTTGTTGATGATGTTTGCGAATGCATTCTGGAGGCGTGCAAACTCTTGCTTCCAGTCATATGGCTTGTGCTCGAGGTTATTACTCCACTTGCGTAGGTCGTCATGTTTGCGAAACGTGTTCCGTGCCCGTACAAAGTCGTCCATGTGGCAGCAGACGTAGTAGCCACACGTCACACTACCCTCCGGCTGCTGTCTGCACCACCAATCGGTCACGTGTTTAAAGCGTGGAGCGCCACTTCTTTTTACCATAGTTGCTCCTCCTCCCTTCTGTGCAAAGTCGAAGAGAGCATCATCCAGAACTTTCTTGAGCAGGGTGTAGTCTTTCTTCACCCTCTTCATGGAATCAAAGTAAACAACCTTCCTTTCCTTCGGCGTTAGCACTAAGAGGATCCAGTGGTCGCTGCACAGACATGTGAACAAACCAATATTAACCCACAAAGTTGGCTAGGTGCACAAGCGAAAGAGAAATTTATGAAAGCACAAAGTAGAGAATGACTTACAAGGGATTGTAGGGCACGAGTAGGTAGTCCTTGCCCTTATGCGCTATCATCGCACTCACGAGGTATTCTTTCATAATCTCCCTACCTTCTTGGGAGCGAACGTTGTTCTCGTGCATGTGAAACGGATCTGCTATTGCAACATCGAGAATCTTCAGGCGTCTGGTCTCTCTGGTTAGGTGAAGCGCCCATAGCTTGACGAAGGATGCTTTGAGCCGATAAAGGTTGAACATGCCGAAGATCTCCGCAAAGTCCAGATAGAACTTGTCCGCGGGATACTGCTCGACGAAATGGAAACCCTCTGGCACCTTCGCCGTGTAATACGAGACATTCGTTTCATCGGGTCCTAATTCAATGTCTCGAATGTTCTCGTGCAGAATCTTCATCTCGTTCGGGAGGACGTCGAACTCATCCTTCGGTACCATCGGGTGACCCGGGACGTGATAGGCCCGCCACTGACGACCCTTTGCTGTCTGTGCTGATTGGGAAGATGCTGCGTACGTTAAGGATTTCTTCAACCTGGCCTCACCCTGTCTATCGTAAGTTCCGGTGCTAGCATGTGCCTTCTTCGCCGCCCCTTTTTTGCTCGTGCGCTCGGTATCCAGGGATACGGCCCTCTGACCGGCCATCGCTTCTTTGGCTGCGCCCACGAGTGTTTTAGGAGTCAACTTCGTGTGGTCTTGCCTGTCATGCTTGGGTGGCGGCGTATCTACAACTTCTCGTGCCTCTTCGTCACGAGGCATGCCATGCTCCGCACCTTCCTCGGCATGCTCCATCTCCAGATCCTTGTAGGATAGAGGTGCGAAAATACCCAGAGGAGATGGTCTTGCTGATGGACTGTCGGTGTGGCTCGGCGAAGGTGCTGGACGATTGGAGGTCTCAATCAACTTAATCGCGTCCTTCGGCCACCTAAGGAAAAACCCCTTGCAGGCTCCTAGCTTCTCGTATCCCTCTTCAGGGGGGTCATTCAGAACCAGGTCCTCAAAGGTGCCGACCACCTTAGTCAACTCCACCCTCGCCATGTTTGGTGGTAAATCCACGCAGTGCATCCTGTTCTCCAGCGTTATTGGGTGGACACGACCGTCACCATCGAGCCGAGCACTTGGGTCTGGAGATGGCACGGAGTTATCACCTGCGGAACATACGTACGGGTCACTGAGGTTAGAGTCCAAACAACGAAATCTGTACGAGACCCTTACGATTTGTTGAGCCGACGACGCTTACCGTTAGGCCGTCGATTGTATTTGGCGACCCGGGGCCAACGCCCGATACGGAGGGGCTGCTACTCCTTGCAGCAGTGAAGGCCGGCGGCTGCGTATCCAGATTATAGGGCAGCGGCTGCGTATCAGGATGCGTGGGTGGGCGTCGTAGTTGATCGTATAGAGGCCCTAACAGCCGTTTCACAGCCGCCTCCACTCGCGCATCGAATTCTTCATCCTGCTTGGCTTTCCTCCTCTCGCGGGCAGCCTCGCGGGTTTGGGGACCGTAATCAGCCCACCGAGCCCCATACCCGACGCCCATGACGCGGCCACGAGTCTCCGGCTTCCCGAGAGCCTTGTTGATAGGGTCTTGCCACCTCTCGGTACCGACAGAGTCCTGGGAGCTCTCAGGTTGCTGGCTAAGCTTTCTCTGCAAGCAACATGAACCGTTTAGAAACGTAATCTTTAGAAAATTAATCTACGTAGGACAAATAAAGTAAAATGGGTTCAGAGGTTACCAGTTCTTCGTGC
Organism: Stipa capillata; assembly: GCA_019208055.1. NCBI lineage: Eukaryota > Viridiplantae > Streptophyta > Magnoliopsida > Poales > Poaceae > Stipa > Stipa capillata. Next base: position 120,318 of record JAGXJF010004131.1, read on the forward strand.
ACGTCCTTCATTTTCTCGTGCGTGAAGATCGGTTCCCCCGTCGCTGGGTCAAATTTTGCGCGGGCCCTCACAAAGTCTTTTCCGTGCCCTGGCTGGATGTCCGAGAAAGGGGGTTCTTTCCCAGCCGCAATCAACCTCGCATCCTCCTTGTCCCATTTAGGCCTCTTCCCTTGGTAACCACGGCTGCCAAGTCTGTGGTCACCCACGATCTTCCCCCGCATGTCCTTCCCCCAATCACTCTTCCTCCTGAATTCCTCGCCGGAGCGAGTTTGAATGAACTCGGTCCAGTCCGCCTCATCTATCGTGGGCCATTTCGGCTTTATCACGGTCTCGAAATCTTGATCCTTCATCTTATTGGCATGGTATCGCCAGGTATTCAACGATTTCGACATCATGCTGAGGGCTTTCGTTGCGACTCTATTTCTGTCGGCCTCCGGGACGGAATACCTGCTGAATAGCCTGTCCAGGAGGAGAGTTCGAAGATGCTCGGTTTCTCTCGTCCTTATGTCGGGAGTTGTGATCTTCACCGTTTCACGCAGGATGCAGCCTACGGCGTTTGAGTACCCCTGTGCGGCTCTTACAGGACTGGCAGGTTTACCGAGATCGTCCACTCGAGTGATTACGAACGTCTCGGTACTCAACTTGTTAGGTCTCCTAGGCGCGAGCCGCCTTTTCCGTTTGGCTGGTGGAGCCCCGTCCGCCTTTTCTTCTTCCATACCGGTCTCGTATTCACGGCCGGTCCCTTCGTCACGATCGGTCGCGTCTTCAGCACCGCCGGACTCTTCGTGGGACGACTCGTACTCGTTGTTATCCCCGGAAGCAGGGTCGTCGATATCTCGGGACGATGCGGGGACATCCGTTGGTGTCCGCGATGGAGAGGGGCTACTTCCAGCCATTTTCTAATATCCATTCATTATAGCAAACAAGGGTAGGAATTAAAATTTATTTGCAATTGAGATTATGAAATCTTGTTAAACAAAAGCATATAACTCTGCATGACAATGAACAACAATGACACGAATATACCGTACATACAACGAAAATTGAAAATTTCGGCATGACCTTTGCTAAAATTATGCAAAATTGAGTATCGAACGTTGACAAAATATTGACGAAGCAACATTTCGTCTAAACGTTGAACTCAGTTTCCCTGAAAAATCAACAAAGCAACGAATGTTGCCTCGGCTCGACGGCCGGTACCACAAGCATATATGAACACGACAATCAGGTGTTTCACTTCTCAAAACCTTCCAAAAATAAGCCTCAATGCTTCATACTTTGAACAAAGCCTATATATAGAAAACTCTAAACAGAGTCCATGGAACACCCAAACTAGTAAAGAGTAAATGATCGTAATTATAACTAAAATATTTTATTAGAAGAGTTAACTCATCACTTCTGCGGGATAATATAACAACTCGTCTCTTCAGTGCACAACAAAAATAGTCTTAATATTGTTTGTATTGGTTTTTTATGAACATACTCACCAAACTTTCATGATTTTCTTGAAGTGTTGTTTGCATGAAATCTTCAATTTTCTTAGCTTTCATGCTATTAATAACCCATATACAGGAAACTAACCATGGATCAGTACAATGTGTTACATTTCATTTCAAAATAAGAACAGTATCGTAACAAATTATGCAAAGGAAAAAGTTTATTTCCCACCGTAAGCATTAAAGTTGTATATCAGCTACATATATATTTTCATATATATATAAAAGCATACATTCGAGGAAGCCGCGGTTGGGGAGGCGCGAGGGCGACGTCCGGTGAGACGACGCGGCGTCGGTGAGGGAGGCGGCGTCGGTGAGGGAGGCGGCGTCGGGTGAGAGGAGGCGGCGTCGGTGAGGGAGGCGCAAGGGCGACGTCGGTGAGGGAGGCGCGAGGGAGGCGTACGTCGTCCGGTGAGAGGAGGCGGCGTCGGTGAGGGAGGCGGCGTCGGTGAGGGAGGCGGCGTCCGGTGAGAGGAGGCGGCGTCGGTGAGGGAGGCGCGAGGGCGGCGTCCGGCGAGGAGCGGCGGCGGCGTCGGGTCGCGCGAGGGCTTCGGTGAGGGAGTCTTAGGGCGGGCGGGCGGGATTTGGAGAGTTTTTCTCTAAGTCCCGCGGATCCGCGCCTATTTATTTCGCCGTTAGCAGTGACGGGCCGGCAAGGCTGCTCGTCACTGGTAAATAATTTACCAGTGACGCGTAGACATAACCGATCGTCACTGGTAAATAATTTACCAGTGACGCTCACATATAAATGCTCGTCACTGATAAGTTAGTAATTAGGGTTAGTGCTTAGAGTTAGTTAGTTAGGGTTAGTTAATTAGTTAGGGTTTGTTAGTTAGTATGGGTTAATTACTTAGTTAGGGTTAGTTCATTAGTTATTGTTAGTTAGTTAGGGTTAGTTAATTAGTTAGGGTTAGTTCATTAGTTAGGGTTAGTTACTTAGTTAGGGTTAGTTCATTAGTTAGGGTTAGTTAATTAGTTAGGGTTTGTTAGTTAGTAAGGGTTAGTTAGTATGGGTTAATTACTTAGTTAGGGTTAGTTAGTTAGTTAGGGTTAGTTCATTAGTTAGGGTTAGTTAGGGTTTGTTAATTAGTTAGGGTTTGTTAGTTAGGGTTAGTTAGGGTTAGTACTTATGGCCCAATCTTTTTGAATCCAAACTTAGGCAATTTTCTTATCGATATAACTATCTTAAATAATTATTTACGATATAACTTTCTTAAATAATTATTTACGAGACCGTTTGTTCATTATTTGCGTGGGCAATGATTAGTTTATGCGTACATATACAATTAACATAAATACCATTATTGTTATATACATAAATTTCACAAAAGTGAGCTATACATCATTAATTAACTTAATTAAATTACGACATTCTTCGGCAATCTTGTCACTCTTCGACAGTCTTCTCAACGGTAGTCTTGGTCTTCTTCCTGGTATAGGTTAACCCCTCGGAGTGACTTCGTCTTTTGAAGGGACGCACGGCGGGACATGTAGTATTTCTCCTTCTGCTGGGCTGTGGCTGATTGTCTTCCTCCATATCCGGGTCGTCAAATTGGTCATAGTCGTCTTCGTCAACGACACCATCGATTCCAACGATACTCCTTTTGCCCCTCCTCATGACATGACGGCTTGGCCTCGTCGGGTCGACTATGTAGAAGCATTGGGCCACTTGTTTAGCTAGTACCCACGGCTCATTTTGGCACTGATCGCTTTCACATTTACTGTCTCAATAGGAACTGCTTTCGGTATGACCATGGTAGTGAAATAGTCTTCCGTTTCGACATTCCTTGCCCATCTTACCCGGAACATGGGGATCTTGGTTACGGTGTAGTCAAGTTCCCAAATCTCTTCCAGCCTACCGTAGTATCTGTCCTTTTTCTTACCGGTTAGGGCCTCCATCGTCACCCCAGAGTTCTGGTACACACTCTTCTGGTCTTGTGCCTCTGTGTAGAATGTGTATCCGTTCATATCGTATGCTTGGTATGTCCCGACATTCATCAGGGGTCCCTGTGCCACGTGGAACACCGTCCGTGCTACGTCATCATCTTTTGAGAAGCTATGTTCGTCGAAGTAGTTCTTTAGCCACCTGGCGAACGTAGCGTTGTGCTCTTTCATGAGAGCCGCCTCGGTCTTTCTTGTGCCGTGCTTTGTTTTTAACATTGCCATGTGCTGAATAACATAAGGCCGGACCACTGACAGGTGCTGTAGCACTACCGTGTGCGCTCTGACGTAATCGTCTGATCGGTTCGGTACGTCACCGTGCACATGTAAATCCTTCTTTCCGCGTCGGTGACCTACGCCATCGAGCCTGCCAATGTACCGATTAACAGGCACGCCTATAGGTTTGTCGGCTTTCATGTAATCCGTGCAGAACTCGACGCTCTCCTCCGTGAGAAAGCCCTGGACGATGCTCCCGTCCGGATGAGACCTGTTACGAACGTATCGCTTGACCACCCCATTGAACCTTTCCAACGGGTACATGTTGTGCAGGAATACGGGACCTAGGTCGATGATCTCCGGCACGATATGGATCATGAGATGAACCATTACGTCGAAGAATGCGGGCGGAAAGTACATCTCAAGCTCGCATAGTATGACGATGATCTCCGCCTGCAGTAGCCGGCAACGCTTCTTAGTGATGGACTTTTGAGAGATAATGTCGAAGAAGTTACAGAGGTCAAGCAGTGTCTGGCGGATCCATGGCTCCATTAGCCCTCTAATTGCAACCGGAAGTATCTGCGTGATCATCACGTGACAGTCATGAGACTTCATACCGATTAGTTTGTGGTTCTGCATGTCTAGAAATCTCTGTATGTTTGCCGAGTAGCCGGAAGTTACTTTGACACCTTTGAGGCATTTGAAGATTTATCAAGCTCATCTGTACTTAGAGTGTAGCAAGCGGCGGGACAGTCCGTCTTGATTTTCGTAACATTCCTGCCCAACTTGGTCTTCTCCTCCTTGGCCCACAGCTCTCGTCTTATCCCCAGTTCCTCATAGTCAGCTCGTGCCTTCGGCCCATCCTTTGTCTTGTCTGCCATGTGGAGCAAGATACCGAGCACACTCTCGCAGACATTTTTCTCAATATGCATGACATCTATGCAGTGGCGCGTCTCGAGAAATGGCCAGTAAGGCAAGTCCCAGAATACAGATTTCGTCTTCCACACGCCTCCCAGCGGCTTTACCTTCTTCTGCTTCTTTCCCGCCCTAGGGCACTCGCCCCAAGAGTTCAACATCTCGTATATTTCTTCCCCGCTCCTCTTACGTGGTGGTCCTCGGGTCTCAATCGTATTGTCGAACTTTTCTTTTTCTTGTCTCCACGGGTCGTCCTGTTGAAGCCATCTTCGGTGGCCCATGTACACGATTTTGTGAGAGCCCGGTAGGTGACGACTTGTTGTATCTTCCATGCACTTAACACATCCTTGGTATCCGTGGCAAACCTGTCCGGATTGATATCCGTAAGCGGGATAGTCTTGCACCGTTGTGATCATCATAGCTCTCATATTGAAGTAGTCTCCTTCGTGAGCGTCCCAGACACGGACCCCTGGTTCAGCCCACAGTGTATCTAGCTCCTCCTTCAGTAGTTGGTGATACACGTTCAGATCGTTCCCTGGTTGTTGTGGCCCTTGAATTAGCATAGACAGGTGCAGGTACTTCCGCTTCATGCAGAGCCACGGAGGGAGGTTGTACATCCATACGACCACGGGCCAAGTGCTGTGCCTGTTGCTCATCTTTCCAAAAGGATTGAGTCCGTCCGTACTCATTCCAATTCTGATATTCCTCGGCTCTCCTCCGAAATCGGGGTATTGGTCGTCGATTGCTTTCCACTGGCAACCGTCCGCAGGGTGTCTCAGCACGGCGTCGTCTTTCCTTGGCCTCTCGTCGTGCCAACGCATGAGCTTTGCCTCCTTCTTGTTTGCGAATAGACGCTTCAAACGGGGAATGAGTGCGAGGTACCATACAACCTTTGCAGGAGCACCGCTCTTCGCTCCGTTCTCACCATCTGGTTGGTAGTTCTTTCCCCGCTTGAATCGGGATGCTTTGCACTCGGGACACTTGGTTAGGTCCGCGTACTGCTTCCGATATATGATGCAATCATTCGGACATGCGTGGTATCTCGTCACCTCCAGTTCAAGAGGGCACACGACCTTCTTGGCCTCATCACAACCACGAGGCAACACGTTCCCCTCCGGCAGAACTTTTGCGAGATACTCCAATGTCTCATCGAGGCTTGTGTCCGTGCTGTTGTGGAGTGCCTTCAGTCTTAGAAGTTCGAGCGTGACTGAGAGCCGCGTGTACTTGGGATTGCAACCGGGATACAAGGGAGTCTCGGAGTCTTTCACCAGTGTCTCCAACTTGGCAACCTCTCTACGAGCAGCACTATCCTTATTCGTCTCTTTCACAACCTGCTCTTGCACATGACGGTCCTGGACCATTCCGGCCAAATTGTCCCCCGTGCTTCGCGTATCCGCTTCGGCCTCTTCATGTCCTCCGGCATCTTTATAATCCAACCGTTCTGCTTCCGGCTCCCCATGTCCTGCTTCTTCATCTAACCTTTCGTCGTCGGCAACAACCTCATCCTCCTCACCGTGACTTGTCCACCGTGTATAACCTGCCATGAACCCCCATCGCACCAGGTGCATGTGCAGAAAACCAGATTTCCTCTCGTACATCTTCAGGTTTTTGCAATCACGACACGGACAGCATATCTTCGTGCCACCCTTTCGCGCCATATCTCGCTCGGTGAAATCAAAGAACTCATTCAAAGACGTATAGAAACTCTATGTGTTCCGATCGCCGTCATACATCCAACTTCGATCCATCGGTCGTTCGTTCCCTAATGGAATTAAACTTGTTAAACAAAAATTAACGGAAACAACACTTATGAAAGCTTTCATGAGAGCCTAAAAATAATAATGGAAACAACACTTATGAAACCTTTCATGAGAGGCTACAAAAAATAATAAAAGTTTCTTTGCAATTGAGATTTTGAAATATTACATAAAACATTTCAAGATTTGGCAGGTTATTGAAATAAATTATTGAAAATTCAAAATTTCGGCATGACCTTTGCTAAATTATGCAAAATTGAGTATCGAACGTTGACAAAATGTTGACGAAGCAACATTTCGCCAAAACGTTGAACTCAGTTTCCCTGAAAAATAAACAAAGCAACGAATGTTGCCTCGGCTCGACGGCCGGTACCACAAGCATATCTCACATTCACATTTATGAAATACATTTCATGCACATCTCACATCACCACAAATCCACCGAATCAAAGTATCATTTGCTTGTCATATATAATTACACATATATATATGATTCTGCCTCAGTGCATAAGAAATATAATTACTCATATATCAATTAAAGCAATGTACAGATCGAATTCATGAGGCTGACTTCACGTGATCACATTACAATTCAGTATGTATGGAAACTTCTTATCTAATATGCCGAATATTTTGCTCATCACCGTCAGAATACATCGATGTTTTGCTACATAACATTGCGGCCGGACAAAATAATCAATGCTTGAAATGCTATTGAGCAAAAGTTCACTTACTACCTCGATCCGTTCTTTGTTACTCGGTTCTAGAATCCATGTAGTAAAAATTTTTGGATATATGTAAAATTATCTACATTAGCTATAGAGAGGGAGAGCAAGCTAGAGAGGCAAGGGAGAGCAAGCTATTTTAGATACATTACTCGGTGTTCTTTGTTACTCGGTGTTCTAGAATCCATGAAGAGGGAGAGCAAGCTAGAGAGGCAAGGGAGAGAGAGAGAGATTAGGAGGGAGAGAGCTAGAGATGGCAAGGGAGGGAGAGAGAGATATATATGGCAAGGGAGCTAGGGGAGGTGGGGGATGATTTTGGAGAGTAGGATTCCTACCAGGGGCGTGTACGGCAGCGGCGGACGTGCAGGCGATCGGCGACCTCGCTGCTGGCCAGTGAGCTACGACTGGCCAGCAGCGAGGTCGCTGATGACTTATAGGGCAGATTACCAGTGATGGGCGCATATAAAGGCCCGCCACTGATAAATATATTACCAGTGACGAGCCAAACGTACACCCGCCACTGGTATGCATTCAGGGAGCAAGTTGGCGGGAATTCTTATCGGTGACGGGCGATTTGACGAGCACGTCACTGGAGTATATTATCTCAGTGACGAGCACGTATTCTGGCCCGCCACTAGTAATTCTAAATTTACCAGTGACGGGCCCTAACTTCTGCGCGTCACTGGTAATTATTTACCAGTGACACGTGGCAATTATCGCCCGCCACTGGTAAATTTAGGGTTTACCAGTGACGTGTTTTTTGGGTGCTCGTCACTGATAAGTTGGCTTCTATAGCTGATTCTGCAGTAGTGGGTTTGGGCCTCCCTCAGGATAACAACCCTACGTCCTGTTCGTATATATTGATCAAAAGAGTATCTTACAAAGGATGTGTATGTTAGTGGCTACCCTAGACCTAATCGGAGGCTATTTGACTAGTTCCGTAGGGCTCGACTCCTTCGAGGCGGCGGGTCTTCTCGTGGGAATCACTGGGGCTTCTGGATGGCTTCAGGCTTCTAAGACTTGTCTATCTCCTTAGACTTGAGAAACTTGTAGGACCTGTCTTGACTAGAAAGACTTCTCCAACCCCCATGGGATTGCTGATCCTATTATAGGGGGTTCCCCAAGTTGTACTGGTCATGGACTCATGCCCGAGTAGAACTCTGGCTTCCTTAAACGTCGGGATTGACTTCCTAGTTAAGGGGTGTCCTTCCTCCTTACGGGGGATTACCTTATCTCCTAGGGATCCTTACCAGATATGTATTCTTATTTCAATAGTCCAGGGAATCGTATACAGATACCTCCTCGTATACGGAATACTACACTATTCATCGTCAAATTTCATAAGAGCTGTGGAAGAGGATAAGTTGAACAGAGGGAAATAATATATTTGTTGTCCATGGAAAGACTGCAAGAATCTACATATGTTTGACAACTCAGAGCAGATCCAAGATCAGTTGATACTTAGGGGTTTCAAAGAGCAGTACACATGTTGGAAAAGTCACGGTGAACACCAGATGACACAAAGAAGTTAGTAATAATGACATCATCGAGGAAGAGAACTATGTGGTGAATGATATCGATTCTGATTTTGATGAAGATATGTCGTTGGATGATCATGAACATCTAGATGAGATGATGCACCATGCAGAAGGGAACCATGATACACGAGAGTATGAGAAATTCGAGGTTTTGATGAGGGGGCTCAGATAAGCTTTTGTTCGAGGGATGCAAGGCAACGTATAGTAAGTTGTCGTTCGTGTTTGAACCGCTGAAATTGAAGGCAATCAATGGGTAGTCTGACAAGAGTCTCACATGATGTTAGGCCTCTTAGCGGACATGCTTTCAGAAGGAAATGAGTTGCCCACAAGTATGTACAAAGCTAAGAATGTTCATTGTCCCTTGGGAATGAAAATGCAGCAATACATACTTGTTCCGTAGAGCGTACGCAAACCTCCATAGAGAGTACGCAAACCTCTACGTATGTCCTATGTGCAAATTATCTTGACACAAGTGTAAAGATCAAGCAGATAAGGATGAGCTGCACGAGGTGGCAAAAGAGACTCCAGCTATGGTCATGTGGTATCTGCCTATAATTCCTCGTCTCAAGTGTTTATTTGCAAATCCAAATGATGCAAAACTACTCCATTGGCACGGCGAGGAGCGCAAGAATAATGGAAAGCTTAGACATCCTGTTGATGCCATCCAATGAAGAAACATCGATAGGAATTAAATAATAATGATGTTGTAGATAGATACAATGTAGTTTTGAGATTACTGTTTTATTAATATTGATGAAATTTGGTAAAATTTGTAATATTATATGGTAAATTTTATTGATTTTTGTGATTGTACAAGTAGATATACATGCTAGGCTTTTATATTTGTTGTTTGCTCATCCTAGACCTACAGTTGGATATTTCTGAATATATACATGTCATTTCTTGTTTAATAGCTAGCTAGGTTATGCCATGTCTTTTCAATTTTTAATTTAATTTATTTCAGTTTATCTTTTCATTATTTAGTTATGCCATGTCTTTTTTAATATGTATGTTTAAAATTGATATATTATTGCATGCTTGAAAATGTTTTAGGTTGGTTCAACTAAATTAATATTATAAATTGCTGTGGAAATTATTATTGATATAGATGTCGTCCCCTCATCCCTCACCATCGACTTCTGGGAGTGATTCTGACGCCTTCCAGAGCACCACACTACGGAGACGTGCTCCAAGAGGACCCAATCAAAGGCGAAGGGCCGATTCCCATAATGGACATCAGTCCGTCTGAGGCACTGGTCGCCTCGGAAGAAAATGCTGCCAAATCACGAACTATTTGCAAGATCGTCACAAGGGAAGGGGTGCCCTTAACATTAGAATCTTGGAAGAAGGTCGATAAAGACACCCGCCAAGTTCTGGTAGATGATATCTATTCTTACTTTTGTCATCCCTGAAGAATTTAAGGTCCGCGTCAAAAGAGCTGCATTGAAAGTGGCTACAAGGCGTGGAAAGAGTTCAAGTGTAATCCCTAGAATAACTTCTTCTCAAAGGATGAGGAGTCCTTTGTCGTGCACAAATGGATCGACCACAAGATATGGGCTAGATTTACGGAGATGAAGGAAACCAAAGAATTCAAGGCCAAAGTGTAACCGTGAAGACGCTCGCTGTCAAGAACACTCACCATCATAGACTAAGTAGCTTTGGGTACGCACCTAAGGTTGGGAAATGGATAGAGGAGGAGCGAGCATGCCTTAATGACCAACCCCTTCCATTTCCCAACATAGTTGGATGGCGTGCCCTTAACTGGTTATACTCGAGGAGGGATCCACACGCCACGTCTTCTGGCATCACCTCCTTCCAGTACTATAGAAACCCACATCTAGGATCGGGATCGCTGACGGGTAGAGCCAGCCTGTCACTAATGTAAGTCATCATTGATGGGTTGTCTGGCTACCTGTTAGTGATGACTTCACCAGGTCGTCGAGGTTCGACCCAGACAACCCGTTAGTGATGGCTTCACTAGGTCGTCGAGGTTCGACCCGGAAAACCCGTCAATGATGACTTCACCAGGTGATCGAGGTTTGACCCCAAGAAGTCCTCAATGATGGGTTACGAAGAGGTCCATCAGTGGTGAGTATTCAGTGATGGGTTGCTAGGGCGCCCATCAGTGATGAAGGGCATTTTATTAGTGAGGGGCCACATTTCGGACCATCAATGTTGTTATTAGTGAAGGGCTCTCCTGTAGCTCGTTAGTGACATTTTATCATCACTGACGGGTTCTCCTTAGCCCATCTAAAAGGGAAATGATAGTGTAAGTGACTGACCCATCAGTGATGGCATGGAAACCTTATATAAGTAGCATGCCTCCACCCACTCAGTTAGGGTTTCCCATTCTGTTTTTCCTGTTAGTGGCTGCTGCCCAAGAGTGGCGGTTTGGGGACGATTTGGTGAGAGGAGGGCAAGGATTTGGAATGGTCTTTTTAGATCTTTGAGTTGGAGGTGATCTAAGGATAGTAGTTTGCTCTCCTAGTTGTAATTACTTTATAGATATAGCTAATTCTGTGCTCTTATTGTAGATCCAAGTGATGAGAGGAGAGGGAGAGATTTCATTTTGTGCTCTCATTTTATATCCTTGATTTGGAGGTGATCTTAGATTAGTAATGTGCTCTCTAGCTAGTTGCAAATATTTAATTTCTAGATCTAGCTAATTCTGTGTTCTCTCATTATTGTAGATTCCAGTGATGCAAGGAGAGGGAGGGATTTTATTTTGTTAAGTTGGTTGTTGGGGGAAGGGTCCCCGCGCTACCCCGAACTGACGGGCTTCTCCTTGACGATGTCAAGGTCCCCCTCGTCGTATCGACACATTGTGCCTGACGTTGTCGCATCCCTATCTTCTGTAAAGGGCCTCTATCACAACTATGTAACGGGCCTGTGAGCCGCAGTGTTGTCGGCATAAACAAAGAATAGCAGCCGGCCCGTGGCCGGCCCAACGGGGATGATAATGATTATCCCTCCATCGGGAGGAGGCATGGTTACACTCCACTGTGGTGTAGAACACACCCCGACGCGGGGTAGAGAGTCTCCTCACCGTCACGTGAGCAACGTCTCTATCGCCATGTCGGGACAACTTTATCTCCCCCATGACGTAGAAGATGCTCCACCGCGGCGTAGAGAATCCCCTCGCCGCCACGTGAGCAACGTCTCCGTCGCCATGTCGGGAGATGTTGCATGTCGGGATGAGCAACATCTCCGTCGCCGTGTCGGGACAACTTTATCTCCCCCGTGACATAGAGCACGCTCCACCGTGGCGTAGAGAATCCCCTCGCCGTCACGTGAGCAACGTCTCCATCGCCGTGTCAGGATGACATACGCTCCACCGTGGTGTAGAATACGCTCCGACGCGGGGTAGAGAGGCCCCGTGACGTAGAGCACGCTCCACCGTGGCGTAGAGACTCCCCTCACCGCCACGTGAGCAACGTCTCTATCGCCGTGTCGGGATAACATACGCTCCACCGTGGTGTAGAACATGCTTCGACGCGGGGTAGAGAGTCTCCTCACCGCCATGTGAGCAACGTCTCTGTCGCTGTGTCGGGACAACTTTATCTCCCCCGTGATGTAGAGCACGCTCCACCGTGGCGTAGAGAATCCACTCACCATCACGTGAGCAACGGCTCCATCGCCGTATCGAGATAACATACGCTCCACCATGGTGCAGAACACGCTCTGATGCGGGGTAGAGAGTCCCCTCTCTGCCACGCGAGTTTTGGGCCACGCCCTCAGAACGATATGACTGCCCTCGACAATGTCTCGGATGCTAGTTTTTGTAGTTGGGGGGTAGATACTCGTCACAATGAATCTGGGTACAATGTACACTCAACACACCAATAACAACATAAAAATCCACACAAGTCACTATACATCTTCCCTGACAAACGACGCAATCTCCTCGCTTGTCAAAAAACGTATGTTGTCATTGCGCCATTCGGCCTTTGTCAAACTGCCAAACGAGCAATGCTTGTATGACACTCGTACTAGGGGCTAGGTGCCATACCGCCTAACCATGACCTTTCACCTCGAAGCAACAACCTGTAAACAATACAAAAAAGAAGAAATGATCACCAGAGGCAAAGCATGGCTGCACCAATTTTCCGACTTTCCATTAACCAACAGGGTTACACGAGGGCTACAAAAGAAAGCTCTGTCCTCATCAAACCTAACAAAAGAAAGCTCTGACCCCATTAAACCTACCAAAAGAAGCTCCCAAAACGCCTAAAGCACTGGGGACTCACGTCGACGCCGCGACAGCCCAGCCCGTGAGCTAGGACAAGCTAAAAGTATCATCTAAAACTACAACATGGAAGTAAACCTAAAAGCACAATAAGACCCTTGCGTGTCAACATAAGCAAAAGGCCCAAGAACAAGTAACAGGTCTCGCACCTGAAAAGACGGGTCGGATCCACCAGAAGGTCTATCAAACGCGGTAGCAGAAGACCCTCTGTCGAGATGAGCCCTTCGTATCCCATGAAGGTACTTCTCGCCATGCTTCTTCCACACACCCGAAAGGAAGGCCTCTACATTAGACCTCAGGGGAGCCTGGGCTCGCTGGATGTCAACCCGGCTCGGTATCTCATAGCACTCTATCCGAAATCTACCCACAGGGTCGTAGCCAGCCAAGCGAAGACAAGTGAGAGACAGCTCAAGGGAGGCCTAAGCACAGTCCTGCCCGCGGTCTGGCACTGCCTCGCACATGGCAGTGCGAACTGCCGCCGTCCACTGGAGCTGGCCCACAACCTTGTCCTCGTCAGCACCAGTGTGAAGGTCGAGCTCAACGCCGAGCACCCCTCCGAGCTCATGAGCAGCGGCACATGTCGTGTCTGCCAGGGTGGCTAGTTCCCCCTGCCGAATCTGGGCAGCATGGAGAGTAGCACGAAGCTGGGAGATCACCTCCTCGTGCTGACTCAACCTCTCCCTAGCCAAGGTGGCCTCCGCCTGGGCCTCCGAAACCTTTTTCTTCTCCTGTGAGATCACCTCCTCGTGCTGACTCAACCTCTCCTTGGCTGAGGCAGCCTCCGCCTGGGCCTCCGAAACTTTTTTCTTCTCCTCACGGAAGCGAGCCCGCTGGGACTCAGCCAGATCGTCGTGCACCTCCCACGCTTGCTCTGCTGCAAAGTAAGCCTGTGAGGAGGAAACATAGTAAAGGCACAACCGCGAGAATCACGTCACAAAAACCTCATATAAGTAAAACACTAACCGTACCTTGAGCATGGCGGACTTAGAGGCAGCACAGATCTGTCGCAAGGACAAACCCTCGAACGCTGTGTCAAGGTCAGCCATGGAAAGCTGCTGGGTGGCGTCCTGGTAAAAGCCCACCTCAGTGTCAAAGTCAACAAAGTGAGCCCAAAGCAACCGACCAGCAATTGAGAAAGGTGCGGCCCACCGGCCTTACCCTCCTCAACACAGTTGTCGGCAAAGGTCGCTGAAGTCGGCGCTGGGTGGCCCCCGAGAGAAAACGGGACCACTGCCTCAGGGCTCGCCGTGGGAGCTATCGCGGGAGAGTAGGAAGTAGCCTCGTCATCTCTAACGACCCGTAGGTCAAACTCACAAGAAGACAACGACAAGTCAAGCAACCCCGTCGACCCAAGGTCGTGCTGCACTAGCGAATTCGCCTCAGCGGACACCTCGACGTCATCCTTGTAGTCCCATGAGCGCGACTTGACATCCCACGCGAACGACGCCATCATCGGGCCCTTCCCGACCCCGGGGGCGACGCCGCGGCACCTCTGCTTGCTCGCGGTAAGGGCCTTCGCAACCGTAGGGAATGGCCGACCAAGCACCCCCCATCCGAAGTCCTCACAGACTCGGTTGCGCCGGCCCCCCTTGATCAGTCGGCTCGCTTCCTTGGCTTCCACAAGGATGAAGCGGTCCAACAACTCATGAGCACACAGCTCTCCGTCCTCCAGCATGGAGCCTGCGACATGAGAGTATACGAGGTTCAGTAAGAGTTAAGGTCAACATAAATGAACTGCAGGTAAAAGCAGGAGGCACTCACACGTCGTGGGCGTGTATCCTCGTGGGACACACAGGGAGCGCGATGAGCTCGGCGGGGCGAGAGACAGAATCCAACCCTGAGTCAGCGGAGCAATGCCAAGCAAGCAGTACTCCTCCACCAAGTCGTGCACGCTTAGCTCGCGGGCCATGCGTCGAAACATGGTCACACCCTCGTCTTCTTGCTCGCCAAGGCGAGCTTGCCTGAAGAACGGTGCAGCCATCCCTCTTAGCCGCTGCAAGAAGGGATCACGGTAGTAAAACCACACCCTCTGCCAGTCCCTCCAAACCTTCTTCAGAGGGAATGCAGGGTAGTCCCCAATGCTGCGCCCGTGGCGCTGGTCGAAGCTGACCGTCCCTTAGACTGAAAGAAGACCCCGGTGCTCCCAAACCCACAGCGTCGCCTCTGTTGGCACGTACATCCAAGCAAAGAGCATGGGTGAGCTCACCATCCCCATGCTTTAGACTGCCCACTCGAAAGCAGCAATAAGGACGAAAGCCAAAGGGTGGAGGTCTGACAGCGTCACTCAAAAAAACTACAGTATCCCCCGCAAGAGGTCGGCAGCGGGAGGCACAACCCGGTGTTGAACTGGGCAGCGAAGATGACGATCCGCCCCTAGCCAGGCGAGCCCCTCATGTCAGAGCGACCAGGGGACTCCGGGCCCGTAATGTGGCTAGGATCGGGAATCTTGCTCGCCTCGGCAAACAAGCCGTCGGAAGAGCCTCACATTCGCAGAAGAGCGGCCGAGGTAGCCGGTGTGCATCACCAAGGCTGTCATCTTGCCCTTGTCCTCGATCACGTTCTTCTCCACTCCCGTGCTCAGCATTCCGTGCTTTAGCCCAGCACGGTGGGAAAACGGCCCCTTCCTCGACGACATCGATCCTGACAATCAACACAAGCAGGTGATTAACAGTGTATCAATTAACAAAGGCAAAACAAAATACAGGAGAAGTACATCATGAAAAGGTATAAGAAGACAGACGTCTCATCTTTTGACCAAGTCAGTAGGCCTCATCGACGCGGTCGCAGCATCGCAGCGGCAGGCCCGACGCGGCTCCAAGGGCCTGCCCGCCCCGAGTTTGGGGGTGTCCGGGGGAGCTAGTGGAGGCGACGCGCCCGACGTGGCACCTTGAACCTACCAAGTCGGCGGGCCTCGTCGACGCGGTCGCGGCGTCACAGCGGCACATCCGACGTAGCTCCAAGAGCCCGCCCGCCCCAAGTTTGGGGGTGTTCGGGGGAGCTAGTGGAGACGACGCGCCCGGCGTGGTGCCTCGAACCTACCAAGTCGGTGGGCCTCATCGACGTGGTCGTGTTGTCACGGCGGCATGCCCGACGTGGCTCCAAGAGCCCGTCGCCCCAAGTTTGGGGGTGTTCGGGGGAGCTACTGGAAACGACGCGCCCGGCGAGGCTCTGCGAATCTGTCCGTGACCACTCGAGGAACCGTATCTCTACGCTCTCAAACGTGTCATGACGTAACGAACGATAATAGCAGCGGGGTGTTCACGTGAAGGAGATACGACACCTATTCGTGCAAGATAACACAAAACAGTCAACATTTAGGACATCGGTCGCTACCCTCTACTTGTCCGCCGCCCTAACGCAATGGCATCAATGTGTGGAACATACGATCGCCGTATCTGTGCCTCGTCTATCCCATGTAGCAGTTTTACATAAATAAAAAATATTACAAATAACAGTTCACGGTACAGCCTGCCACATCGTACGCACGAGTAATCGCAGACACAAGGAATACACATGAATACTTGTACGAGTAGTGGAACGGGCGAGGATGATCACCCTTGGAGATCAGTGGAGGTGGCTACCCTCGGCGGGTGCCAAGGCCGGCGCGGCGATGAGGCCGGTACGGCGCCGAGGTCAGCGCGGTGACATGAGGCCGGCGGTGGCAACGGGGCCGGGTGGCGATGAGGCCGGTACGGTGCCAAGGCCGGCTGAGGGCGGCGCAGTGTTAACCTGCGGCAGCGGTACGACGGGGCCGGCGCGGTGGCAACCAGCAACGGGCACCGAGGCCGGCGCGGCGGCAGCCGGCGGTAGCACGACAGGCCGGGCGTGGCTGCCGGCGGTGGTGCTACGGCGTGAGGGCGGTGCCGCGACTGGAGACTCGGTGGTGTGACGGCGCGGACGCCACGGCCCGATGTGGCGCGGTGTCGACAGCGTTGGGGGAGCGGCAGCCGGTGGCGGCGGCCACGGGGGGAGGCTGGTGGTGGGCACGCGCGGGCAGTGGCCGGTAACGGCGGCCACGGGAGGCGTCGGCAGCGGGGGTAGTCCCGGCGGCGGTGGCTGGTGGCAGCAGCCACGTAAGCAGCGGCTTGTGGAGGCATCGGGAGGACGGTGGTGAGCACACGCGGGCGGCGGCCGGTGACGGCGGCCACGGGAGGCGCCGGCAGCGGAGGCAGTCCCTGGAGCGGCGGCCGGTGATGGCGGCCACAGGAGGCGGTGGCTTGTGGAGGCGTCGGGGGGCGGGGGTGAGCACGCGCGGGCGGCGGCCGGTGGCAGCGGCCACGTTCGGAAGGTGGCCGGTGGCAGCGACCACGAGAGGCGTCGGGGGGTGGGGGTGAGCACGCGTGGGCAGCAAACGGTGGCGGCGGGGAATGGGAGGTGGGATTGGGGGCGGGGGTGGCGAGAGTATATGGCCCCCGCCCTAACCGACATAAGCCCCGCGTGGGCCGTGGCCCATTAAGGGCGAGGAGCCGGTCGGCAGAGGGAGAAAAAGGAAGAAAAGAAAGGAAAGGAGGAAAGAAGAAAAGGAAAAGGGAGAAGAAAAGGAAGAAAAGGAAAAAAAGAAGAGGAGAAGAAAAAGAAGAAAGAAAAAAGAGAAAAAAAAGAAAAGAGGAGGAAAAGAAAGAAGAGAAAAGAAAAAAACAAGGGAGGGAGAAGTCGTCAGCTCGGCCTGCGCGCCAACCTCTCGGAATTGGTGCGCCAGCTCGGACGGGCGTCACTCGACCGCCCAAATCGGCAAGGGGCTACTATTGGGGGAAGGGTACCCGCGCTACCCCAAACTGACGGGCTTCTCCTTAACGACGTCAAGGTCCCCCTCGTCATATCGACATGTTGTGCTTGACATCGTCGCGTCCCGACGGACGTCGGGGCTGCGCCCCGTCCCGACAGACATCAGAGTTGCGTTTCGCCCCGGCGCCAAGGACAACACATCGTCATGGTAGTGTGTATTAGGATATTAGAATACTTGAATATTCCATAAAGATTTTTGTAAAAAGACCAGAATGCCCTTGAGGGTGCATGGTCGTCCGAAGGGCATAATTGTAATCTCGCCCTTTCTACTCCTGAACCCTATAAATACCCCTCATACGGGTAGAGGGAGGGGATCGAGATTTCTCTGATATAAACCATAATCCCTGAAATCAATACGGGAGTTTTCAGTTTGCCCCAACACGAGAGTTTCCGTTTATCCTCAACACGAGTGTGCCATATTCCGTCTCGCCGGTAACGCCTCCACGCGCCCCCCTTAGCGAACACCGCACTTGCTCATACCTCCCTGGTACTCCCGGAGGTCGACGTAACCGATCGGGGGCGCCTAAAGTACACTGCCTGATCCCGTAGCTATGACATTGGTATTATCTAAGGTTAGTAATTTATCTAATTGCAACTAGCTTGGGATTTTCTCCACTTAATTAGGTATTAAATAAATCAAATCACATTTTAAAATATTAAAAAATCAGGAAAAAATGTATCTATATTTTGGGACGAAGTAGGAACTTTGGGGGTTGGCCAATTCGAATGTTGTGCCAAAAGAAAACAAGGGAGGAGAGGTTCATTTTCGAATATAGCAACTCTAAGTGTACAGTATTCGCTTTGTGTGTATCATTATCTATATACATTTTGTACTCTGAGTGAGGTTCGCATGTTAATTCTATATAGATGAACACGCTGATGTTTTATACTTTGCATGCCACTCACGGATAGCATATATGCAACAAAAATAGCTTGTGGTTTGTACGTAGTAGCCCATGCCTTAACGGAATTGTTAACTCTCGGTCAAGATCAGCCATTAGATCTTGCTCTGAGATCCAATGGCTAATTTCCTGTGTTTTGTTTTTCGTTGTTCTTTTCTTTCTAAGGTTATGGGATCGATACCCACTACTACAGAACATGGCATCACAGGCGGTTCAGAAATCACATCACAGACC